>CAIGRP010126485.1:0-30091 GCA_903798385.1 Fraxinus cuspidata | reverse complement strand
GCGTGATGAACGATTGCAGTGCTTGCTAGAAAAGTACCATAAGTCCAGACGGTATATGTTACTGATATATTATAAACTTTATTTCTTGTCTTTAGGAATTGTTTGGTTGACCGAGTATATGGGATTACTGAGTGCAAGTATGCAGCCTGATACCAGCTACATAGTTTGGCAAGTGAGATGCAAGGCTTAAAATGGTCCAGTCTTATTTATGTTTTTGGGTAAAACCTTAAATTTTTCGCAAACCAAGGACATGCCATCTTGAAATGAGAACCTTCACAGATTTTTGTACAAAAGCATTTGAAAACATGCAAACAACAAATAATGGAGGATCCACTCTTCTCGTAGTGAATCATAAGTTTTTTATTCACATTAAAGAATTGTAAGCGCAAATTTTAACAGCTTTTTCTATATTATGCAGAAGAATAAAATCTATTGATCCAGATAAGTATAATATAGTTTTTTAGCAGGAATTAATTAATTCTAAGTTTGAGCTGAATTAACTAAGTTTCAAGTACCCAAACAGATCCCAATACTTGCTCTGAATCCAAACTCTTCTCCCATTGTGCACCATAAGGTGACGATGCGTTGTGATTTATGCAAGAACAACATCTGGAAGCACTATGTCTCTAAATAATAATTTATCTGTAAATTGATATGGCTGCTTGATTCTTTAATAATGGATATTGATCTGCCAAATTCAATATTAGTACCAAGATTTTCTTTTAATAGTTTTATAACTTTTTGTATTTTTTGGAATGATATTATTTCTTGGGAAAATTGCTTTCGTGTCCATTTGGCATGGCTTTTGAAAAGTCAAAAGTTGTTTATGAGACTAAGAAGTTGTTTTTGAACCCGTTTGAACAATTTTTTGGAATCTTTTAGAGGAAGTTGGCCTAAGGTAGCTCTTTCTACAAGAAGCAGAAGCAAACGCCCTGCCAAACTGGCCCTTCGTGCCTTTCTTCGCCGATGCTTCTTAGTTAGAGCATCAACTTTCCCATTTAAAAAACCGGGTGAATTTTGTTTCCAATTGTTTGAGATTTGTGGCTGTGTGCATATATTGTCTGGATACTTGGCATGTTCCTAGGTCAAAGAATATGTCAAGAAATATCCCGTGAGTCTTCTTGGAAATATTATCATTTTCTGCTTATACGGGGTTTTCAACTTTCGGCAGGAATAGAGTATTGGTTTTTGTTTTATACAAGAAGGAAGCATCTCGTGTTGAGAGTATGCTTCAGAGAAGGTAATTTCACATAATTTTTTATGTTTTCTTGTGCTGTTTCTATACTGTTGGCAGTCACATTGAAAATATGTCCACTAGGACACAAAGCTTTACTTATTTTTTCAATAAATATGTTTTATTCTTGTTGATCCCTCAAATGAATTTTTATAGCTTTTAAAACAGTGTAATTTTTTGATTCCCAGGGGTTGGAAAGTTGCTTCTATAAGTGGTGACAAAGCACAACATGCACGTACGGAGGCACTGTCACTGTTTAAGGAGGGAACCTGTCCTCTAATGGTATGCAATTCTTTTGATATTATTTAATATTTTGCTGTATACTTGGGCTAAATCTATCCTTTTTTGGTAATAAAGATTGTTCCAGTAGTAATGTGTGACTGAGTTGATTCTAAGCATTTTACCATCTTTTGCTATGTTTTTATTGCTTTGTAGATGATTACTTATGTGATCCATTTCATTTCTTGAGTTCTAAGCAGTCTCTACGTTTATTGTCTAATAAAAAGAGGCTTGCGATAAAAGTTTTCATCTCGAATCTTGTGAAATGATATTAAATCCTATGATTGTTCTTATAATATTGTAGCTCTGGTGACTTGCTGATTAATCTTGCTGCGGTTGGCTATGATAGCAAACTTGGCTTTCTATAATGATGATTTTGTGTTTCTGCAGATAGCCACTGACGTAGCTGCTCGAGGATTGGACATTCCTGATGTTGAAGTTGTAATAAATTATAGTTTTCCACTCACGACGGAGGATTATGTCCACAGAATTGGTAGGACTGGACGTGCTGGTAAGAAGGGGGTGGCTCACACTTTCTTCACCAAGGAAAACAAGGTGCATTTTTGTATCTTTAGTTAATACTAGTTTGACTTATCTTGATTTGGCTATATATTCAGACAATAGATAATTAATTATACATTGATACAAACACTAAATTCTCGTAGGGACTTGCTGGAGAGTTGATAAATGTTCTCAAGGAAGCTCAGCAGGTTGTACCTGAAGCCCTACTGAAATTTGGGACTCATGTAAAGAAAAAGGTGAGAATATCTTTTCTCTGTGAGTTATCATATAATAATTCGGTGCTTTGAGCAATGTAAGGTTAGCTATCATCTGATTCTCAGAGAAGCCAATAATGCTTCTGGCAATAGTATGCTTGCAATATTGTTTCATCTCCGATTTACATGTTTTCTCTAGCCAGAAATCAACATCTGACTGAACGTTAGGACCTTAATAGCATCCATTAACATATCTGTATAGTGTCAACTATGGGGCTGTTTAGGGACCTAACCTTTTGAGTTGTTCGATTTTTTTAGACTCATTTTTAAGAGGCTGAACCAGGGTTTCTGAAGTATGAGCTGAATGAAGAGTTCCTTATTGTTGAGGGTAATATAGGATATTTTTCTGAAGGAAATAATCCTATCTAACAAGGAAGTAATTCCAAACTTGTACACTTACAATATAAATCAGATTTACTCCTAAATTAATGCACATAGTTCATAACAAATATCACCAAGGTCTTTTATTGCAAGTGGGTTTTTAAGATTGTTTTGCTTGCTATTCATTCATCTCTTGTACATCCTGATTATGCACACACTGTCTCTGTGACTTGGTTTGATCATATTCCTGGCCGTGTTGTGCTGCTATTCACTGCGTTCTTGCTTAATGCAGGAGTCGAAGTTATATGGTGCTCATTTCAGAGAAATTGATTCAAATGCTCCAAAGGCTACAAAAATAAAGTTTGACTGTTCTGATGATGAAGATTGATTCAAGAGCTCATTGGGAAACGGTTCTTGGATAATTTGATTGGCTCCAACATCAAAAAAAAATTTCAATTTTGTTTGTTTTTTCCCCTTGTTTCGTCGTCCTCTTGAGCTTGATTCTTTTCTTTCGATTCATTATGCGATATGAATTATGATTAATTATGTAGGAATTCGATTTATTACTTGTGTAAGCAAATGTTAATTCTGCTAATACAACGAGTAAGTGAAGTTTGTAAAACTAAATTTGCCTACATAATGATAAATGTACTTAAAGATTGCAAAAGATTGTTTTCATTGAAACTTTATGGATAGAAAAATAAAAAAATAATTGATTGAGGACTCAAGCGATTTAAGTGAAAATATTTGGACTTGACTATAAATTTTCTTATTTTAAGAGTTAATTATATATAATGAATAGATAATATAAGTGGTGCTCAAAAATATGAAAAGATAATACCTGAGGGTTATATAAAATCTTCCCGTTTTTAAACTATCGACGGCGAAGCCAGTTCAGTGGGATTGGGGGCACGAATTAACTAGAGATAACTTTTTGGAACAAATAAATAAACAATTATATTATAATTTGAAAACGTTGTATAATTATATTATTTTTAACCGTATTGAATACATGAAGACTTTCGTTTAAATTTTTATCCGTAACTTCCTATTTATCAAACAACAAAAATGCATCTTAAACGTAACTACACATAATACAGGCAATATTACTTTCGGTTCTAGATTAACCAAAATAATTTTGAATGAAGTTTATTTATATTAGGGAATTATGGATATGCTAACAAAAAAGGCAGAATTGGGGGTTCGTAGAGAACTTCTTTTCATTTATTTGGAAATTTCGCCCTTTTTTGGTTCCTATCATAATGAGATTTTTGGAATAATATATTTTAGAATAGTAATTTATTGAAGAATGTATAATTGAAAAAAAGAAAGAAAAATGCATTAAAATTTTAACGGCGACCAAATAGAGTGAGCCAATCCAAATCAATACGATGAATTTTGACAATCCTAAGTTGCTATTCCCATAGAGAGGGCAGGAAGTCGACAAGCGTGGCCTTCTTTTATTTCCAATAGAGTATCTAAGACGGAAAAGTTCCGAAAAGACGTGTGGGGTAAGTGGTGTCAAAACTAATGAATTTATTAATAAAAAAAATTGTCCCAATTGGCCCCACTCCACTTCACCGCTGCTAATATGTCTATCAAGAAAAGTAACGTTGCTTCATCGGTCCCATTTATATAAGGTGTTTTGTTTTTTCACATAAATTTTATTTAATGTTATTGAAAAAGTAATTTTTGTCAAAATTTTTTATAATTTACCCTCATTTCATTATCGATAATCAATAGTAAATTATTATTAGAAGTAGTAAAGAAATAAGGGTACGGTAATAACCGAACAAAATAATACATTCTTAATAAAGAAACAAGACTGTACAATTGAGATAAGAAAATAAGGAAAGTGAGCTTATATAAACGAGACGAATAGAGTATTTATTATTATAATGATGAAAGATGGATTATGTGAAAGTTTGTGTGGAATAATAAGTTTAACAATGAGAGAGAGGGGGAAGAGAGAGAAAAATATAAATGAAAAATGGATTGATACATTATCGATATTTTATCATCATGATGACAAGTAACGTTACTAAAACAGAATACACTTTTCTAGTTCAACGGTTTCGTTTCGACTTGATGGACCGACAATTTTTTCATTCAGCTCTACTGGGCAGGAATAACTTTTTGTTAGAGCTGGTAACTAATTTTCAAGTTGTTGTCCCACCAGAAAAAAAAAATGAAAAAAGAAAGCGTGCTCTAATAAAATAACAATATTATGGTCCTGCCTTTTTTTGGTTTTTTGTTTGTTACGATATTTAAAGCTGAATTGAAAAAGTATTTGTTTTTCAGCTGGTTCAACTATGTCGTTTTCTGAACCCCCCCAAACACGACCTGGTACTACCATTCAATTTTCTTAGCAGAAGGACGAAGACTAAGAGAAACCTCCGCAAAATTCAAGCCCCAAACCCTTTTTGATTGTTGTTTCAGGTACTAATTACTTTCTCTCTGTAACTCCCTTTTGATTTTTTTTTAAAGTTGAATGCATAAATGGCTTCAGTTTATGTATGCAAAATCTGAATGTTCATGTTCAATTTATATTACAAAATTTTAAGGTTTCATGTCAATTCTTTTAATATGAGGCTTGTATGGAAATGTGTTATTCTACTCTTGCGGAAAAAGGACAAGATTTGGTGTGCTTATGCTTGATAGTTGTGTTTTTTTGTACTTCTTTACTGTTTGGGTAGAATTATTAATGAAATTGATGGGTTCCCGAAACTGGTATGTCTAGTTATGAGAGCATAAATTGTTTGTGTTTTCTAATGAAATTGTTGTTTCCTCCAAATTAAATATCAGTGTAATATCTAATTTCTACATGGAAATGCTTTGTGGTAGGATTCAGTCAACCCACTTTACTTACAGAACAATGAATGTTGGGTTATAGGATCAACAACGAGATCTGGCTGATGAATCTAGTCTTGCGTGAATGATGTGTTTTCTCTATGTTTCCGATGGAGTACAATGAGTGGCTACAGTTTCATGATAATTGTGTGAATGGAACATGCTGTGGATTTCATATAATTCTGTGTTGTCTTATGATGATCACAATGATAAACACTGCATTACTCGGTGCCCTATGTGTTCCTTCGCATTCAATATATTGAAATTCAATAAACTATGCTAATAACTCCACTGTATCTTCATTTCCTTTTTCATTTTTGTTTCTATGCTGGAGAGGGGAGGCTAGATAGCTTCTTCCAGTTGCCTTCTGGGTAAAATGGAACAGGTGAAAAAAAAAAGAGGACAAATAACTTTTATGTGACTCTTGACTATCAAGATGTAATCCATTGTGCATTTCTGTATGAGTTGGATAACCAGAAAAGAAATGTAATATTACTTAACATTCTTGCTTCGATTTATATTTTAATTTCTATTATATGCTATGATAAACGAACTTTGTTAGCTGAAATTTATTATAAAGGAAACAACAAGAGTTGCCTAAAATTATCTTAAATTTAGTAAAAGAAGTGTTGTAGTGAGAGACAAAGGGGTCTCAGTGTCATATTTTTCAAGTGGGTTGTGCTACAAGTACATAGGGGGGCACCATGTGTCCATTATGGACACCATTATGGTGTCCCCTATGTACAACAAGAATAATCATTTTCAAGTTATCCCATCTGCATTCATGAATAAACAAATAATATTTTCGTCGAAGAAATGATCTTCTATTTGTCTTCTTTCCTTGTTTTATGCTACCAGCAAATGATACCCAACTTAATGGACACATGGTGCCCCCATGTACAACCAGAATAATCCTTTTCAAGTTATCCCATCTGCATTCATGAATAAACAAATAATATTTTCATCGAAGAAATGATCTTCTACTTGTCTTCTTTCCTTGTTTTATGCTACCAGCAAATGATACCCAACCTCCATTCTCTTATCTCCAATTCTACGTGATGATTTTCGTTTAAAAAGATCACTAGAAAAAACTCTCTTACTAATGACTGGAAAGCTGAGAATGCTCACTTCTCTCATTATTTTGCTTATATCTAATTGAATATTAAAGTACAGTAAGATTGTAGTGCTATTTTCAACTGAAAGTTCATTCTTACAAGCTGATGTTGAATTATTATGATTGTTGTTCTAGTCAGAATTTTTAGCATGATTATGTAAAAGATCTTCATTTTTGGCTACTGCTATTGTTATTCTCTCTTGTGGTGCAGGGGTTTGAAATGTCACGATCACGTTGGATGCTGTTTATCATTGATATAATTGAATTTATGTAAAGTTTGATATCTTTATGCTAAGTATCTCCTTAAAACTTGTGATGCAGAAAAATCAGGCTAGAAGAATAGTTATTTTACATGAGTTATTGTCAATGCTGTTATTTGGTAATTAAGCCTGAGTTTATTCTATTCCCTTTTTAGCAAGACATATTGGTTGACAATTTTGGGGTCATCGTTTTCAATAGATATAAAGTCCTATGACATCTAAACACTTCTTTTCACAATTTTATAAATAAAATCAGCCTCTGGGTTGTCATTCCTTCTGAGAATGCTACGGTTCGTTAGAAAAACCTATAGTTTGTCTGTTTGTTTTTCCCAATGATCAAATTAAGTATTCTTCTTATCTTGCTGCCAACTGCATTAGACTTTTCCTGTGTATGAGAATTAATAATCGTTATTGATATAAATTTTCAGAAAACCGGCTATATGCTTGGACCGCCATAGAGAACTAGAAGGTTTGCATGCACTATTAGTAATCATACACTTCATGTTTTACTGGATCTCTAGCTCGCATAAACTGTTTCCAGTTGAATACCTTCAGAAAATACGAATAAGGATATTGTTTACTTGGTTTAAAACTCTTCATTTGTTTTTACTTCCCGATTCTTTTCTTTTTTATTTGAACAAAAAAAAGGATTTACCCTAGAATGCAAAATTTATTTGTGCCTCAGATTACTGATAATCCATTCAACGGTTTGTTTACCCTGGGGCCTGGTTCTCTTTTAATGTTGAAATATTTGATCAATTCTACTTAGTTTTCCCAGAACTTGGGTCAAGAACCGTCAATATTGCAAATTGGAAAATCAAAAGGGTGTGCACGAATTCTAATTCTTTTTTCTTTTCCATTTTTCATGTCTTGTCAAGCTTGCTCTCATATTTACTGTTCTTTTGCTCATACATCCACATGTATTAAATTAGAACTATTGACAAAAGTTTTCGACATGACATGCAAAATGATTCTTAAAAACTTCTATAGTTTCCATTTTAATATCTTTTAAAACATTTTCTCTTAGGCTCGCTTTACTGAGACAAGTAGTTGTTTATGTACCAGGAGATGGAAATATCGTTGCTGAAGTCACTTCTCAACAACTTCACTAGTTTTTTTCAGTTGGCGTCTTGTGAAAGCATAAAATATGAACCGGCTGAGAAATATCGTCAAAAGATTGAAGAAAGATTAAAGTTGCTAAAGCCGATACTTGATGCCTTTGTTGATGCTGAAATTGCTTCAGATGAAATGCTTCAAAAAGCATTAGCCGGACTCTACCAATCTGTTGGCGAGTTGAGAGAGATATTTGAAAAATGGCAACCTCTGATGAGTAAAGTTTATTTTGTACGTGATAAGATCTATAATTTTAGCTATAAATATAGCTTTTCTAATGCAGCCTAAATGCAAAAGTTGAAACAGAGAAAAAGAAATAGAGTGAATGGTTGGGATGCTTCCTTGATGGTCTCAGTGATTTATTTATGCTAACTCGAATAGAGCTTCTTACGTACTACTGAAATAATTTTCATCTTGCTGATGTTTGCTTGCTATTAGGTTTTACAAGTTGAATCTCTGATGACAAAGATCGAAACTTGCTGTTTGGAAATTCCTGAGTTGCTGAAATCTTCTGATCAATTCTTAGCTGCTGAACTGAGTGCTGCATCTCTTGAGGTAACAGCTAGCAGTGATTTATATTTGTTCACATTTTTCCAGTCTAAAATTAATTTTAACTTGTGATTGCAGCACCGTGTACAGGAAATTAAGCATATGGGACATGAAGGAACGTCATCGATAATCATGAAAGCGATTGAGGATCACATGGACGGCGCTGGAGCCAGCTCAGAGAGCCTGGCAGTACTTGCTGATATTTTGAGCTTAAAGTCAAATCAGGAAGTTCTGATAGAGGCTGTGGCCCTTGAGAAATTGAAAGAAACAGCTGAACATGCTGGAAAACGTGGTGAAATTGAACATATTGATCATATGATTGCTCTGGTTACCCACATGCATGAACACCTCGTTACAGTGAAACTTTCCCAGACCTGTAACCCAGTACCAATACCTGCCTATTTCATTTGCCCTCTCTCACTTGAGCTCATGGTCGACCCTGTAATTATTGCATCTGGACAAACTTATGAGCGGGCTTTTATTCAGAAGTGGATTGATCTTGGGTTTACTGTTTGCCCAAAGACACGGCAAGCCCTATCTCACACCAGTCTTACTCCTAATAATATTGTGAAGGGAGTGATTGCAAATTGGCATGAGTCAAACAATATGAAGCTGCCAGATCCCAAAATTTATAGTGGGGCCAGGAGGGCCAATCATTCTACCGCACCTGATCCAACCTTGTCTTTGAGTTCTCCATTGAAGAGTTTAACCTTATCTAATGGATTCCTGCGAAAAGTTCCGTCTTCATCTCATCCTCATTCATTGTCAGAGAATTCTTTATCAGGAGCTGCCGTAAATGAGAACGATACTTTGGACATTGGAAGAATATCCATGAGATGTTGTGAAGACATAACAGATCACTCAGGAGAGAGAAGTTTGAACACAGGAGATAAACTCTCAATGTCACCATCTAGAGAGAGCAACGCTCACGGTGAGGAACTGTCGTTTTATGGCATGATCAGTTTATCCGCCTGCACACTTTCTAATTTTAATTCATCGCACGGAACACCTGGTGATGGCAATGACGTGGCACAGGATGCTGCCTACTGTAGTGATGCTTCTGGAGAGCTTATTTCAGAGCCGCAATCTGCTGTTAACTTGGAAGCCCCACCAAGTGAGCCCGACCTATCATCTCGGCTCGAGACAGGATCTCATTGCCAAACAATTGAGGCCGAGGCATTAAAGAAATTTATTCCAAGTGTAGTTTCTTCTCCTGCAGTTGAATTGAGGACTGATTTTCTGGAAGTTGAAACTCAAGTTAGGAAGCTGGTTGAAGACTTGAAGAATACTTCCCTTGATGCACAGAAAAATGCTACAGCTGAACTTCGGTTACTTGCTAAGCATGAAACAGATAATCGGACTTTAATTGCTAATTCTGGAGCTATCAGCTTGTTGGTAAATCTACTGCGTTCCACAGACTCACTTGTACAGGAAAACGCTGTTACGGCTCTCCTCAACCTATCAATTAATTTAAAAAACAAGGCTGCAATTGCAAATGCTGATGCAATTGAACCCCTGATTCATGTTCTTGAGACAGGGAGCGTAGAAGCTAAGCAGAACTCTGCTGCAACCCTTTTTAGTCTCTCGGAGATTGAAGAAAACAAAATCAAGATTGGCAGGTCCAGGGCAATTAAACCCCTAGTTGATTTACTTGGAAATGGAACTCCAGGGGGCAAGAAAGATGCTTTGAAAGCTCTTTTTAACTTGTCAAAATTTCACCAGAACCAAATCCGAATTGTGCAGGCAGGTGCAGTTAAGTATCTTATAGAGTTGATTGATCCTGCAGTAGGGATGGTTGATAAGGCAGTCGCCCTTTTGTCTAATCTTGCAAATACTTACGAGGGGAGAATGAGAATTGGCCAGGAGGGGGGAATTCCTGTCCTAGTCGAAGTTGTTGAGCTGGGATCTGCTAGAGCTAAGGAGAATGCAGCTGCTTCTCTCCTGCAGTTATGCACTAAAAGTGGTAGATATTGCAAAGAGGCTCTCTCGGAAGGAGCTATTCCCCCACTCGTGGCATTGTCGCTGTCCGGGACTATAAGAGCCAAAGAAAAGGTGCAATTATAAATTTTTTGTCCTTATTTTTAAGATTGCATATTCAATGGTTTTCGTTCTTGCAGGCTCAGGCACTTCTTAACTACTTCAGAAGCCAGCGACGCAGCCCTTAGGGGACTGATTTTCCTTCGGAATAATGGCATCAACATATACTGAGGTATATTTTGTATCCAGTGTCTATATCAGATATTGCATATAATGATAGGATTCTTTTTTCTTTTGCTTTGATTCCTTTTGTATCTTTATGGAAATAGAAAATTGATATACGAAAGACTTGATTTGTGTCTCTCTCAAAAAATGACGTATTTATACGCAGAATAATATTTTGTACCCGTGAGCTTTTCGTTTGGATTTATACTGTATAATAAATATGTGATAATTTATCTTCTTCAAACTTTGTTGTCCCGTTGTAGTATTTTATTGCTTGTACATTTTGTACTCCTCTCCTTGTTTCACTTTCGTATTTTCTTTTCAATCTTCAGCTTTTCTTTTTCTCCTTGTTAAAGACCAATGAGTTTAGGTCAATATTCAACATTTAATTGTTACATCAGAAATTTGTACACTTGACAATAATTCAACTTCGAGCATCGAAGTCCAATTGATTGTCACATTGAACTTCAATAGTCGATAAGACTAGGATTCCCATTATCGTGGTTGAGCAGGGATATTGAGCTTATTCGCCAAATTTTACTCTAATAGCACTCAATCGTACTATATGTACATCATCTTTTACATTTATCACGTGGTAGCATATCATTGAACAGTTTAAAAAAATAAACAGTGTTCCCTCCTATCTTTTTAACACCAAATCAAATGTCAAACTAGATGTACATCTAGCATTTTCTATTAGCACCACGGGATTGACGAGAAGTTGTGCCAAGAAATTTTGTAAAGACAAATGAATCCTTATTAAATGTATTTTAAGTTGGTGCAAGTTGGCAAAAGCTTATTATTAGGTTTTATATAATATGTAGATGATAAGTGAGTAATAGAGTATATTATATTTTCCAATTTAAAAAAGAAAATATAAGTTTTGACAAACATGTACTTATTTTCTATGCAAAATATTGCACAAAGGCCAAGGCCAGTGACATCACGCGTATAATGGGTAGGTCCATACAAGCCACCCCATTTCTTTCTCAAATCTCTCATTCACCACATGGCCCTGTTTTTTGTTCCATTTCGTGCTCAGGTTCTTTAAATATTTTCCAAATTCATTTTTAATAAATTTTTTTTAATAAAAAGATTTTGCACATGAATTTACAAATTTTCTTACTTTTAATTAAACATTCTCCAAATGGATTTTAGTATCAATAATGCTAAATATACATTTTTTGCCTTACATTATTTTTGACATCACCCATATCAAAATATTGTGAACGAGAAAATTATTTTTTTAAATTGTCTAATAATATACTGTCACGTGACAAAATGTAAATAATAATATAAAGATAATATAGATATAGCATGATATTTTTAGCATACATCAAACGCATCTCAATCGTGATGTATTCGTGTCCCATATTTGTATTCATGTCAATCTCTTAAATTCTTAATTAATATCCAATCGTGTCTACCAAAAAATTGCTATCAATGGTTCTTAACTAATTCCAACATGCAACTGACACGTGAATAAAAAATTACTAGAATGATTCAGCAGCAGTAAAGAAATATTTTTGACTTTGCCAACGTCTATAAATGTGTTTAAACTAGATTAAAACCAAACAAGAAGCCAATTCTGAAGTTGTCTTATCGTCTTCACATTCTCTCTCTACATTCTAGAGTGGAGAGAGAAAATGAATCATTTTTAAGAAAGAACATCTGACTATTTATCTACAAGAGATCGCGCCTTTTTTACGTGAATTGTTTTTTTGGGAGGTTGAATCATGGTGGGAATTTTCTCAAGATTTTCTGTCAGCAAAGCTGGTCATCGGAGGACTCAAAGTGCACTTGTAACACCTCTCTCTTTCTAAAATTTCTTGAATTAATTTCTTGTTTTATGAAGTGGGTTAAAGGGTTGTTTCCGTTTTATCTGATAATACGTTTACACGATCAATAAATTCTGTGTTGGTTTGTTTTTGGATTGTTTGTGTTTGGAAAGTTTTGAAGTTTAAGACTGTATGATGTGCATCGACTTGTTCAGCGGGTTTCTTGATCTCTGATTTTGGATATGATTGTTAAGATTCTTTTAAGAACTTGTTGGTACTGAAGAGGTTCGTCCCAGAAATTACCTATTAGGTGAAGTAGCCAATCCAAGTGACCATCTCGATGTTGAACCAATGCGGATTTTTGTTGACGCATCTCTTAACAGAATGAAATATTTCGTATAATCATTGCCCACTCTAATGATCATCACATCTCCCCTAAATTTATGACCTCTTTCGAGATCTGTGTTGTTTCCACTGCGCCAGGCCAGCGTTACCATGAAGGCAGTACCACCTGAAATTTCACCTTCACAGAATCTCTCATCTGTACCTTTTCAAGATATTCTGCTAACATCTGGAGATTTACCTTGCAAATCCACATGACTTGGTTTTAGGAACAGGCACGACTGATACCTTGTTGGGACATGGCTTTATTTCAAAAAAGTTAACCTGTTAGGTGGACAACGCAATACCAACCCATGTTTAGCCGGGGTGGGACTTTGTTGTACGTTTCCAACATAATTTTAAGTTACTTCTGAGCTACCATCTTTTGCTTGGAGCAGCATCGGGTTACTAACTTCCCTAGGACGTTTCACCTAATGATATTGGAATCATTTTAGCAAATTCTAGGTACCCAGTGTTCTTTGCTTGATTTCCCAGTTTGATCAAAGCCTATCAAATACTTCTAATTGGTAGTTAAATAATGTATAGGTAGGTTTATGCTGAAACATAATTGTGTTGAAAATCTATTGATTTCTTGGTCATTTATAATCAATCACTTGATTCTTCTTTACCATTTGATGCAATATGGAAGATATTCTCCTATAAGTCGTTGGTTATGGTATGTTAGTTAACATGTTCAGCTGTCTAAGTGCTTATGGTGAGTTGTCTAAATGTGCAGGATGAAAGGGAAGTATTGCCTTCTAGTTCAGAGGTGACGGGTGCTGTTACTGCATCTGCATCTGCATCTGCAGCTGCCACACACGGGATTGAAGTTGCTGTGGAATTCAAGCCAATTGAACACCCAACTGAACCACTTGACAATGATCAGCCAATACAGTGCCCATTACCTGAACCATCAATTCTTAATGTGAGCTTGACTTCTTTTGATCCCTAGAATTTGAATGGTAAATCAAAAGGCATAAGATTTCAAGTCAAACAAGCATTTTCTGTCTTTTGGTTGCTGATTTATGAAATACTAGCTGCCTTAGTTTCATTTTCCATGTCAAGCATTTTGCCAAAGCTTTAAGCCATTTCTTTTGATGTATACTGTATGCAATGGTTAGCTATGCAGTTTTGGACTTAGTGTCGCATTTGTATAAACCTTCTTTGATGGGATTTTTTTGGACGTATGGATGGTAGGGACATGTTTTGCATAGATTAAAGAGGCTGACGTGAGATAAGAGTGACACTATCTCGATAATACAAGCCAGAAAAGGGAGGGATAGACTAAAACTAACATGGCCTTTTGTAGTAGCTAGATCTTCCAGGAGATCTAGCTAATAAACAGAACGAAGTGGAGAAAAATGATTTATGTAGTTGATTCGAAATTTATTGTGAACGAGGATTAGTTTGTTGTTGACCATGTCAGACTTGTATATTAGTTACGACAAATTTTCCCAATTATTTCAATCTTGGTCTGCCTCATCAGCTTCTAACTTGTTTTAGTGGAGTGTATCCCTCTTGTGAATGGAAGCTTATTTAGGTCAACACAAGATATTGCGATAATCTGCTATGTGCAAACCAAGTATGTGCAAACCAAGAATACTTTTCGGCCTGGAAAGTTGTCATTCTGTACTTTTTAAGATATCAAGCTTAGTATCTATTTATTGTAATCACATTTTGTTTGCATTAGATAAGCTGATAAGCTCTGTTGTCATTATTGTTACATTACTTTCAAACGTTACAGTGAAGTTGACAATGACAAATTTCTTCTCTCTTTTGTGGTCGGCACATGATATCAAGGGTTCAAAGTCAGCACGAAGCTACTTCTTTTCTGTTCTAACGTGATAATTAGACTTCTAGTATTACATTTGAACACCCTTTCAGTAATATTCCATAGGTGGAACCTTGCGCTTTTCGTTCTTAAATTTTTTCCCTGTATTACTCTTGAACTTTCATTTCAGTATTGAACCTCAACGTGTAAAAGAGAGAGGGAAGGAAATTTTTGAAAATTTGAACTGTTGAAATTTCACCACCTCATTAAGTTACCGTTTAATAAAAAGTTCTTATGTATTGGGTGGCGGCGATTTGACGATTGTTTAGGTCACTATAGTTAGAAATGACGATATGATAGGATTTCTCCCCCAAAATACCTAACGATTAATATTTTTTTATTTGTTCATCAGGATGGAAGAATATGGAAGGAGCGAGTGTCTTCAGGCTTTCAAAGGAGGACTGATATGCCGAACATTCCTAAACCACCAACTCCTGTAGAATCCGTGACACCTGGAACAAAACCTCGGCCCCCTAATCGAGTTATTCTACCATCAGTCAGTGCCCCAGAACACAGCATCCTTAAGCTGCTCGAAGATTCTGGTATCTAAACTTGAACATCGATTTATCCAATCGGAATACTTACTCATAATATTTGGTTAAAGCTTGATTTTGTTCTGTTCTCACCCTTTAAAGCTTCGTTTTTTGCTCACATTTTCGACCAATTATGTATTATATGAAAGACAAGCTCAAACCACATGTATATTTTGAGAAATGATAGAAAATTTATTTTTTGTCTTGAGGTTGTAAGAACAAAAACATTTAGTACGCATCATGATTGACACATGTTTCTAAACAAAATGTAAAACTCTAAACCTGTCCCAAAAAGAAAGATGTATATCCAAAGCTGAATCACTTCTGATATACATGTAACAGGGAGACATGAAAAAACGCATGCTTACATAGAATTAGCATAAACAAAGGTATCGAAACCTTAAACAGGCAATTTGGGAACTTGAAATGGATGCTCGAAAGTGGGATTGACGAGGCGTCCCCGAGGTCCCCGGGAACTTCCATGATTCATCCATGGCTTCCTCTGCCACCTCCATCCCTCCTCTTCTTTCCCGTGAACGCTTTTCGAAGCCCAGGTTGAACTCAAAATGACGAGCAAAAGAAAAAGCAAACTGAGTATGGCTCTCAATTTCACCATTGTGTTTTGTTATTTGGCATAAGAATGGTGGGATTGGGAGAAGTAATATAGGGAAAGAGGATTAACTTTCCTTTGTTTGGAAGTCATATGGGAATCATTTTGTCTCTTTCGGATTGGTTTTCTTGGTGGGGTTAGTTCTAGTGGTGGTGGTGTTATCATGATTCTTTTAGGGAATTAATTAAGGCACTCAAGTGATTATGGTTATGATAATTGATTAATATTGTCAAATTAGGCATAATATTCAATGTGACCTAGAGGAGTTGTTAATCCAGCATGAGTTTTTGCGTTTAGGACGACCTGACCCTTGTTGGACCTGATAGCATGTGTAGAGCACATACTATTGGTTTAGGTGTTCACCTCGGCACCGCAGGCGTCCTACATCGAGCCACATCAAAGTTAGTTCGTACAATAACCCTCGTCTATTGATTTTGATCCTAGCCAAGTTCATCGTATTCATCTTCGTGTTTTAGAAGAACATTGCAAATATTGCGAGTGTTTTATGCCCGAAATCATTTACTTAACCATCTCAATAAAAAAAAGATTAAAAAAATCATAAAAAGTTGAAGAAAAAATAAAATAGAAAAGGTGAAAAGTACATTCCCTATATGAAATCTAAAGACTGGATTTTTGTTTTATTTAGGCTTTGGGGTTCACACTTTTATTTGCATCCGTAGTATTTTGATTTTTGTTCGTCTTATTTTTTTTTTTTTTTGGTGAGAGTATCTACCCCAATATTCGACTAGTTTTGATATTATAAAAGTAATTTAAAACCAAATCGAACTATTTAATAATTTTCTTTTATAAAAAGAAAAAGAATTATACAGTCACAATTTTTTTGTCTGACTTTAGCCATTTAATCAATTACGAGTTACAAAATAACGACACGTTTCTTGGGCAATAGACATAGTCACATAGATAGATATGTGCCATTAAAATACTTTCTTTTATTTTATCTTTGTGCTAGACATTCGTTGGAGCGTTATCTAACAAAATTATTAACAGCTGCCTCTTTGAATATGGGAAGGATGAAACATGTTATTCGAATGGATAACTACTAACTTCGGCCATGGTCGAGCAAAAGTTGACCTAGCCAACCACTATAAAAGTTAACGTTTGAGGAATGTATCATTAGCTTCTGATCTTACATTGATTTTTATATACGTAACTATCAAGTGAACAATATAGATAGACAGCAACTATAATCATAAGATGTATGTCGAGCCTTCGTAAGATCGAATTAATTAAAAATTTAAACCCCTATTTGGTGGGATTAAATCAGATTCTAATAAAAGTTAATGAAATGTGTGATTGAAATGTTATTGATCTCATGAAATATAAAATTCAAATTTTATTGTTGACTTTGATTTTAAATTAAAATTCAAATTTTAATCCCTATTAATCATGGGCTAAATGTAATGCCCATCATAGTAGAATCGTTTACTCATAGTTGACCCCGTGTTTTTACAAAATATAGTAGATTACGAGTTGGGCTTTGCATTGTTCTCATCACATATATCTTAGAGGGTATATTTTCGGGAGTTCAAACTTCACGTTCAAATATTTTTCATTGGTCTAAATAATTCAACTTGTCATGTATGACTTCTTTCTATTTTAGTCATCGTTACTTTGCTGGGGGTGTGATTTAACTTTATTTTTCATGGAAAATGTCTATTTTCTATCGAGTACATACTTTGAAATGTCTTTGACATTTTTTTCATGAAAAATATTTTTCAAAAATTGGTCACGAGACCATATTTTGCCCAAAAATTGGTCATGTGACCATTTTCTTTAGGGAGTGATGGATTTTATTTTCTAGGCAATTCATTCCCTCTATCATCTGTCTATTAATAAAAGATGGATAAATATAATATTTTTAGGTTGAAAATTAAATCAATCAAATACATTTAATTAATAATTTTCATGCAAATAAGTTTTAGGCAATTCATTTGTCTAGAGCTCATTTTTTTTCAATCCAAGTTTTATGTTTACAATCACACGCACCCTAATTGTCTTTAAGATATTTTTCATAACGAGCCAAATTAAAGGTGAAATATTGTTTGGCGTTCTCGGGTAGTTGTAAATATATAGTTTATCACATTATCGACATTTGATTGATCAAGCTCTTTTGCTATATTTCCATACGTTTTCAATAATGGATACAAACTATCAGTGTAACTAAGAATCAGACAAAAAATTAGACCCAACTTGCCATCAATTGGTGAAATCGAGAACCAAACAAAAAATCGATCTCATTTATTTAATTGATAACTTTAAATCGATAAAAAATGTTCGAATAACAGGTTTCCTCAAATTTTCCAGTTCTTATAATTTAATAAAATAAATTGAACTCGTCTGAAAAGTGATATTTTGTCAAAATAAATGGCGACTTTAAAGGCCAAGACTACAAATTCTCCCATATTTGGTAGGGATTAAAATGAAAATTTTAATATATTTTGATAAAAATTAATAAAATGTGTGATTGAAAAATTTTAATATCTATATAATGCGTGATTAAAATTATTTGTTGATTTTGATTTTGATTTGGATTGAAATTGAAATTTTAATTTTTATCAAACTCGGGCAAAACTTAGTGGGTTGCTCATCTCATTGCTATTTTTACTCTCATCCCAATTCTCCACTTACCGTGTGGGGTTCTAATGCAACACTTCTCAAGCCTTTACTAACCAATTTGGTTGAAGATTTTCATTTCTTATTTTTAATAAGATAAATCAACTCGACAAATTGATTTTATTTTTGTTACGACCAATCAAATTACAAACATAATTTGCATTTGATCTAAGTTAGTAATGTAAAAATTTAACCTTAAGGCCTGGCCCGGTTTGAAATAAAATTTTTTTCATGGAAAATGGAATTCAAATTTCATTTTCTAACTTTTGCCTAGTTTGATACCATAAATTTGCCATGGAATTGGTTTTCCCAAAATGGCTCCCACGTGCACATTTTCTAGATAATCATTTAATTGCTTTTAGTGGGAAATTGGAATTTCAGGTTTTTTTTTTGGCAATTGAAACAAATTTTATAACCAATTGTAAAAAAAAATTTCATTTTAATTGACAATTTCCATGTAAAACGAAGCCAAACGAACAATAAATTTTGATGAAAAAATGGTGGAAAAATAGTTTTCGAGCAATTTTTTTATTTTTTACTTTTTGGAAATGATAATAAATTTCATAACCAATTGTGTAAAAAAAATCATTTTAATGGACAATCTTCATGTAAAATAAAGTCAAACGTGAACAAAAAGATCCAAAATTTTAAAACTTTCCCGGGTGGAAAACTATACCAATCAAACACACTTAATTAATAATTCCATACAAAACAAGTTATAGGCAATTATTTTCCCTGTAATTCGTTTTCTTTCTACTCATATTTCACCATTGCAATCAAACGAACCCTAATATTGTTGTTAAACTGTATTTATAGTATATATAAATAAATAATAATTTATTTATTTTTTGATATTAGGTTCTAATTCTATAATTTTGTTGTTTTAGCGTAATAAATAGCATCACTTGGTGACATGTTAGTACTTAATGGTGTCATATGCTATTTAATGTTATTTTTTTTTAACCAAATGACCGTTAGTATAAAATTTTAGAAACTTAAATGATAATTATCGTAAAAAATTACTTTAGTGATGATTAGCATAATTACTCAAAATTCTTGTGACAATTGATGTAATTAACCCTAATTTAACTAAAAATTACAATTTTCTTTATTTTGGAACCGAATTAAAAGCTTGTTGTTAAAATCGATAATTGGATTAGAACTATTCGATTGCCTTCACATTCCTAACGTGGCAGGGCAGGACATCTTTGCTTATTCGAGCTAGATAAATCATGCTCCCCATATCGATATTGTTCCTTTCTCTCTTGTTGTTTCAACAGTTGGGAAGGCCTTTGTATAAGCAAAGCATATCAGCAATCACCATGCCAACCATCGAACACGAAATTAGGCTCCTCGAAGATTTGAGGAAATGACGTGTATCCTCCTTAAACGCTTACATTACACGGGAATTCATAGCCAAGAGCAACCCTAACCGTTCGTTTTGATATGAGAGAGTTAAATGTCTTACTAGTCACTCAATTTATATCTTCGTCACATTTTACTCATTGAACTTTAAAATGTCTTCGAGTGCTCTAAACTTTAACATATTGCACATCATTATTCACTCACCGTGTTTCATAAGTCACTAAACTTTAACATATTACACTTTATCGCTTGCCCTTCGCGTTTCATTAGTTATTGAACTTATACATCTATCATACTTTACTTGCCGAACTTTAAAATGCTTCCCAATAATCATCGAACTTCATAGTGCATTTCAAGTAAAATTGATTTTCTACAATATTTGACCTAGATAAAAATAAAATCAAATAGTGAGACTCTAAATCTAATACGAGGATATTGATATTGATCAAGAAGAGCTATGCTCAAGGAAATAGACGAATACTAGCTTTAAATTGATATAAATCTTAATTCAAATTATAATCTTCTTTTATATTGAGAAAATAAAATAGAGAAATTATAAATGCTTATTTCGATTGAGATAAGGACCCAATTTAAGAAAATAAAATATTATGTATCGAACGAGCAGTGAGATTTTCGATTTAGAGTTATAATATTAATCAAAACTAACAAAATATAATTTTTGGAGTTATTTCAAGAGAAAAGAATTGCACCGTCTTCATGTATGGTATTTTATATTTCAAAATTTTCATTTCTAAGACAGTTAGATTTATTGAGTAAGTCCAGTGACTATTCGAAAGCAGTGAGTAAAGTGTGATGGAGGTAGTACAAGTTACAAGTTCAATGACTAATAAAATATGGTGCGTGAGTGATTGAATGCAACATGTTAAATTTCAGTCATCATTCGAAAATATTTTAAAAGTTCAATAATTAATGAAATATGACTAGTAAGTGATAGAGAGCAATATGTTAAAATATAATAAGTTCTTGAAATTATTTTAAAGTTCAAAGTATAAGTTTAATAATTAATGAAACATTTAAGTAAGCATGACAATGCTTTTATTTTATTTTTTCCCTCCCATTATTTAAAGTCCAATTTTAATTAGAACGGAATCGAGCCGTTAGTTCATTTTTTATGGTTACGATGAAGCTAATGTAATGTAAGTAACGTGCACCGTCTTCATTGCTTTCGCGAAAAGAAAGGCACCTGCACGCACATATATAAATCCACCTCAACATCCCCCTTCACTCTTTTTCCCTTGTTCTCTCTACAATTCAGTGGGTAGTCCTCCATTACTCTCCGTAGCATATATCGGATTCAGGGCACAAAATCGTAGTGGAAGGAGCGATGGCGGCTCTACAGTATCTGGACACCCTGCGGAATACTCACCCGGAGCTTTCTGAGTGGTACAACACACTTGCAGATCTGTACCAGCGCAAACTCTGGCACCAGCTCACCCTTAAGCTCGAACAATTCGTCGCCCTCACCTTCTTTCAGGTCCCAATTCCCAAACATAGATGTGTACTGAAATTAGCGTTTTTTGAATTTGATTGTCGATTTTTTTTTATTTGAATTACTTGCCATTTTTTTTTATTTGTTTTTAGGTTTTTCTTCTAGTCAGAGGGATATTTGATCATTCTATGGATTTGAGGAATTGGGTTTTGTTTGAGTGTTAGGGTTTCGGGTGTTTTGAGTAGGTTTAGGGTTTTAGGGGTTTCTATTTATTGTTATTGGGTTGTATGTGATGATCTTCTTATGTTCAAAGAGATGGCGAAATTTGAATTATTTCTTAACAAAATGGGATTTTCCCCTTCTTTTCCCTGATGTTATACGTGAACCAGCTGTTGGATGAGAAAATAATGGAGAAATTTAACAAAATTCACAGCATTTGCAATGCGAAATTTGGATTTTTGTTTTGCCTTCAGTCAAGATTTAACAAAAAATGACAGCATTTTGATGTGCGAAGTTTGAATATTTGTTTTGTCTTGATTCAAAAATTGACAGAATTCATGGATTTTTGTTTTGGCTGTTTGTTTTGTCTTGATTCAAGATTAAACAAAATTAATGGCATTTTTTTTTTGCGAAACTTGGTTGTTTGTTTCGTCTCTAGTCAAGATATAACAAAGTTAATGACATTTTCTCGTGAGAAGCTGGTTGTTTTGTCTTGAGTCGACATTTAACATAATTCATGGAATTCTCTTTTTGTTTTGTGTTGATTCTTCTTTGCGGGTATTTGCTATCAGGAATTGGTTTGTTGTGCTGTATGGTTGAAGGAGGAGATGGTTTGTCGTCATCAGCTCCCATAAGAATCCCATGTTCTGCCTGTCTTGATTTCTTACTGCGCAATAATATTTGTTTTTTTATTGATTTAAGACCTATTTCAACATGCTAATTTCCATTTCAGTTTATGAATGAACTAGTACAAAAAATAATATTTTTCCATTATTCAGGCCATTGGAAAATCATTTACATAAAAAAAAATGTTTGTTGCGTACGAGTAACGGTGATGATATAATCCCTTGGCCGTGCTTAGTATCTAAATAATGATAGTTGAGTTTATCTTGTTATATTTTATTTGAAAGGTAAAATGCTCATTTAATGATATACGTAATGCAAGATTTGGAAAATTACTTATGGAGTTATAAGTATGACGTTACTTATGGAGTTATGATTATAACAGTTAGTTTTAATGAACTATACTTGACACTACATGCATAATTGATTGCTCTTAGAAACAATTCATTTAGAAGATTTATATGCATTTTAAAAAAAAAAGCCCCTTATGCTGTGAGCAATGCTCACCTGAGACCTTCTTTCAACCCTTCAAAGCTTGTGCTCTGAGTACCATTTATCCATAATTATGCCTTCTACTTACTACTTACTGAGATGCATGCCTCATTGCATAAGCCTTGAGTCGGCTGAGGGTTGCACTAGTTTGTCTTTCCATTTCGAACTTTTACTACTAATCTAAGCTTTTTGGGCTGGTTTCTTATAGCCCAGATTGCTTTAAGGTTCATTTGACTTATTTCAAACGCAACCCAACTATAAACGCTAAAAACTATAGGGAAAAAAAAATTGGAGAAGAAAGAAGGGAGCAACCGAGCAAATGAAGGGAGCATGCCCAAGCCTCCCATTAACGAATTAAGCCATCTCCCAAGTGAAGTTTCGATTTTTTGGCTCATGATTGTTGGCACAGGGCCTAAGATGTCGAACTTATCTGTTTTCTTTCTTTTATATTTTTCTCGTAATTGTCTCTGGTTTTTTTGTTTCTGTCTTTTTTTTAAAAAAAGTCAAAGCACTGTTTTTTATTAGCTTTTCTAATTTTTTTTTCAGACAGTTTACTTTTTGCTACTCTGTTGATTGATCCACTTTTGAGTTTAGAATTGCATCATAGACTTCTTTACTGTTTAGATAGTTTACGGTTTATTATGTGTATTATTTTGGATTTTGGCAAAGTTTTGAATTATTTTATTTGTCTATTTTAGGCTTACACCTCATGTCATGGGGGCAAAATGCATCCATACCTAATTTAGCCTTTATGAACAACGTCCATATACTTAATTTGAAATTGCCTTTGTGGTTCATCAAAATATTTCTGGAGTTCATGTCACATTAGCCTCTGTTTGACACCAATTTTTTCCCCAAACTCATTTTCAACGGACCGCAATTTTTCAATCTTTGTTTCATCAACTTTTGTCAATATCTACTAAAATTTGATTTTTAGCCAAACCAAACTGGGGCTTACTGTTCCTTCTAGAACGTAACACCATTTGCTGTAGGTGCTTATTTGGGTTAAGATTGTGGGGCCTGGAAATTTGTGGTTTTAAGTTTTAACAGTGTAAAACTTTTTTACCAATCTAGTTAAATTTCAATTGGTTCACACTATATAAACTATTATTTATGAATGTCTTTCCCTGACTTATTAGGGAAAGCTGATAACTCCATTTTTAGGATGGAGGCTATGCTCCATGTCACTGAGTAGAGTGAGATGAGACAACTTGTAATCTTATCTCTTTTTACTTAAATTCTAGCTGCTAATGGCGTTGCAGACGATTTATCTCTTGTACTGTATTCCTAAGTTTCTGAAGGTTTTACTTATTTTCTTTTGTACTTGTTTATAAAAACTTGAATGCTGTACATGTTACACTTTCCTTTCCTCTCTTCATTTCTATTCTTATGTTTCATTTTAATTCAAAGTTAACATGTTCATCACTTCTAATTTCAGGCTGGCGATGCTCTAATACAGCTTTACCACAATTTCATAACCGAGTTTGAGACAAAGATCAATCTCCTCAAGCTTGCTCATTTTGCTGTCATAGTTTCCCGGCGGTATTCAGAGAAAGAGGCTGCCATAAACTATCTCGAAGGAGTGATTGAAAAGCTTCGTAATACAAAAGAGATGCGCATAGAGGAGCCTATTCTTTATATAGAGATGCAGATTGCTACGTTTAAGCTTGAGCAAGGAGATCATAAAGAGTGCAAGAAACTCTTAGAGGATGGGAAGAGTACACTTGATAGCATGACTGACATTGACCCATCTGTGTATGCCAGCTACTACTGGGTTTCATCTCAACTTCATAAATTTCGTCAAGAATTTGCAGAGTTCTATAAAAGCGCTCTTCTTTATTTAGCTTACACTTCTGTGGAGTCTCTGTCAGAATCATTTAAGCTGGTACGGTAATAAATATATATTTTTAATAATTTAAGGAGAAGCTTACTATCATTATTGCCTCTCATGTAATAAAAAAGAAGATCACTTGTTTGAGAGGTTGATATATGGCTATTGAGAATATATTATATCGGATGGTTCTTTTTCTCACCATTAAGAAGTAGGTGCTAAACTTCTGTTAGATTTAGGGCAATTATTGTTCAGTTGAAGTAGAATTTCTTAAGCTTATCTTGTTCAGAAAGAAATACCTGTAAAGAGGGAGCCAAGTCTTTACATAACTACTGGGCGCCTATCTGAAATAGATAGCGGTGTAGTGTCAGAAAGTCAGGGGCTGTTTAATAGAGGACCTTTAATCTTTTGGTTGGTGCGTTGGGCATTTCCTTCTTTCAGTTCAGAGCCAGCCTTGGTGAGATGGATCATTTTCTACCTTATTCTCTGTGTCTTGTCAGGGAGTTCTTGCATGAAATTTTTATTCTTATTCATCTAAGGCTCAAATGTTTCTATTGAACATTCTTTATTTAGGTATGCTGTATTTTCTCTGTCACCTGATGTCCTTCTTCCTACTTAGGTTTTTTTTTTTTTCTTTAAACCTTGCATCATTTATTTAACAACAGAAAAAAAAAATTGCATATCTGTCTCAAGTATTTCAGTGTTATTTATATAATTATCTTGGATGAAAAAAAAATTGCATATCTGTCTCAAGTATTTCAGTGTTATTCATATAATTATCTTGGATTATTGCTTTTTGAGTTTATATTATGGCAATATCTTTGACTCTTACTTGGTCAATTTCACGGTGACTTATTTAAAAAGGTTCGTAACCGTTGTAAATTCCAATCTGTATAGTTGACAATGAGCTGCTTATATAATTTTCAGGCCTTTGTCATTTAGAAATTTGCAATTCGTATTAGGGTTAATAATTATGTATTTTATATGGTGCTTATCATAATAATATACGATCCACGTAAATGCTCTATAGAACTATTTTTTGTAGTTTAGTGCCTCTTATAGTAAGAAAATAACTTTAGTGGTCATTGATGTAATTACTCAAAATTTCAGTGACCATTAACGTAACTAACCGACTATTTTTGGATTTTAGTTTTGAAAGTGAAATCAATATCTATCTATAACATATTAGAAGTCGTTTGAAGTGGAAATCATTTTTTGAATGATTCTATCCCTACTATTTAAACTATTTCAATAATACTTTTAATTTTTGTTTTCAGACAAATGGTCAAACATTATCATGAATGATTTCCCCAATTTTCTAATTTCATTAACATGAAAGTATATTTCAAAATTCGTTCAACTTTATTTCCATTAAGTATAACTCAATTTAATTGATTTTCAATTAACTTAGATTCATGTAGTACGTTCCAAAATTCATTGAAGTTTATTAACATCAAGTGGAATTCACGTTCAACCTAATATCACTTATACAAAATTCTTTTTGATGAATATGATATTGGCAATTCTATCTTCTCGTGTTAAGCTAACTATGTTTTGATTTTTCAAGGAATTGGCATTTGATTTGTCCCTATCAGCATTGTTGGGGGAAAACATTTACAACTTTGGAGAACTCCTTGCACATCCAATTGTAAGTTATATGTCTGCAACATGTTCTCTTCTTCCTTTGACTTTTCTTACTTACTTATCAAAACTTAAATCGCTTTAATGTCATGAAGGTTATAATGATATATGCTTGTGGTGTGTATATGCATGTGTGCATATGTTTTCATTTTTCTCTCATTATTATTGCTTCAAAAATGGATTTTTTTGCTTTGCTTTACAACGTGAAATTTAATACCAGTGCCACTTAGCATTTGCTGGAATTTGGTTAAATCGAGTTGAAACTTGAATGGATTGTAGAAGCAGCAATAGTAGGTAATAGCTTTTAGCATTTTCTGTTTATCTACTAAATGGATGACTAGAGTAAAGAGTCAGAAAGGGTAGCCATCATTTCCTTTATGCTAAAATGGTGAAGGAAAAAGCATTTCCTTCAAAAGGTATCTTCTTTTCTTCCTTTCGGGTGAAATTGGTAGAAATGTTAGAAGTTATTGAGCGATTCACTTTTAACGAAAGATGGCAATCCTTCAATTGGAAGGATCAATTTACACACACTATTAATTTCTTTTGCTGTAAATAATTGGAATTCTTCCATTGGATAAAAAAATATTCTGAATTTCAGTTTTAAATTCAAAATCTTCACTTTAATTTAGGTTTTCAAGATAATTTCCAGTTAATTACACTTTGTTTTAAATTCCTAATCGTCTACCTTTGTTCTGAAGGGAAATGCCTGCACATTACGGGCTACAACTAGAAAATAGACACTTTTAATTACTGAGACATCCTACATCATATAAACAAATATAACTGGCTTTCGAGAGAAATATTAAATTCACAGAAAAAAATGTCTATTAAGTGTAAGCCCCACGCAAGATATAGACTATATTTGAAGTGTTATGTAACACGCTAATGTTGCCACCAATGATGGTTAGATTTTAAAAGATGTCATCGGGTGTTCTAGTGGAATGGAACTCAATATTTGATTGTTGTGAATGAAATATCTCATGAAGGTCTTCCCATTCACAAGCTACGTGATTGTGTACCGAAGAATAGGAAAATTCTTGTATATCATGTGGCTTTTGGCCACTAGCGTCAGCATGTTTTTGGAACCTTGATATTTGGGTTTTCAATAGACAAGCATAGATTAATCATTAAGGGTCCTGAAAATGACTCTTTACGTGATTTTGTCATATTTTGGTTATATTGTATATGTTGATGATTTGTAAGATAATGATACAGTTAAATGATTAATTAAGTTCCAGGCATTATTTTAGTTTGTGGCACTTTCAAGAGCTATTACTGTTTTCAACGTAGCTTTAATCTATTTTTTTTGTGCAGACTGAGCAGGGAAGCATAGATTATATAGTTAAAATTTATCTATTAAATGACTATACGTAAATTTTTCGATGAAAACCTATTGATACTTGAAACTGCTAATCTTGGTTATCCTCTTTCCTTAACCAAATTATAATTGGGATGCCTGCTAGTAGATAAGCATAAAGTGAACATCCCTTTAATCCATAATTGGATGTTCACCTTTACTTTCTTCAGTGGTTTTTCCGAGCCGCATTTTATTTAATATTTTCCATTCTAGTCAAAAATAAGTTTTACAATTATTCTTGGAAATTATATAAGCTAATAATGAACTATTCATAAAACTTTTGCGATTGCCTGTGAAAGTCAAATGTGCGTATTCAGTTGTGAACGAAGGGATTACACAAGGAAAGAAGCATGGGTAATTGAGATTATGGCTCTTCGTTTGCCAATGTTCATCTTATAGATAGTAAAATGAGATGCAATAAGCTGGATGCTCTAAAATATATTTGCTGTTGGGAGTTCTAATTAAATAGGATGAGACAGGAAATATGTTTACATAATAATGCCTTTTAAAGGTGTGTTGAAAATGTGCGCTATGTGGTCTGGAACATCAACTGGCCATCATGTCTCCTGTTTACTTTATTCGTTTTATTTTCTTTCTATGGTACATTCTAATCTTGAATAAATTTAAAGTTCTTCAGATTTGAAATGAAAATCGATCTCAAAGATGGACTCCCTCTATTGCACTTTTTAAAATGGACTTCACATGAAATGATTAATGTTTGGTTATATGTCTCAAACTAGCTCATGATGAAGAGAGGAAGACTCAGATTTTCATAGGAAGTTTTCGACAGTGTTACAAAATTTGCAGGGTATCATCTGTTAAGGCTAGATGCCTAGCCCCATCAAACTATGGGGCAAACTCTGGAGAGGGCCCCTTTCATGGTTGCTCAATAAACAACTATAATGTTTTTGGATGGGCTTCTATGACTTAATAGTTAATCTGAAAGTGTTTCCAACCACATGGCGTTGCACTTTTTGAGTTTTGATTACTTTTTTTGTTTAGTGGATGGAACCAGCATGGATATGAAAACGCCTTGATTGGATCATTTACTAGTGTGGATTCTGATTGTTTTGGCTTCTACAGGTAAAAAGTCTCATAGGGACTAAGGTAGAATGGCTATACTATATTCTGGAAGCATTCAACTCTGGCGACTTGATTCGCTATCAAGAATTGTGTCAGGTTCATAGGGCTGCTCTGAGCGCCCAACCAGCATTAGTGCAGAATGAGAAAAATCTTCTGGAGAAAATTAACATTCTGTGCTTGATGGAGACTATTTTCAGGTGCGTTGGGAGAAATATTAGATTACTGTTCTGAGCGAGGTGCTTCCTTTGTTCATAATGTGCTCCCTTATCTAAATTCTGACAACGCATATTTACCTGCAGTCGACCATCAGAAGATAGAACTATTCCATTGAGTGTCATTGCTGAACGGACAAAACTTACCGTGGAAGATGTGGAGTATCTTCTAATGAAGAGCCTTTCAGTAAGTGCATTAAGTATATTATTTGTTATTTCTGTGGCTTCCTTGTTGAAATGCTTGACCAAAAAAATGCTATCTTATCTTGATTGCATGGGTAATTGATGCTTATGTCATTATGTCCTTTGAGGTTTTGAGCAGGAAGGCTTAAATATTACATTTGCTGTGTTCATTGGACCCACTTCACAACTTAACTCGAGGAAGATGCTAATTCTTAGAAAAAAAGGTCTTGGGCTAGAAGATGCTCGGGAACAAATGCAGATAGACTCATGTAATAGTAGACGTAATAAGCCCCTGTTGGATGGCCTATTTGGAAAAATAATGTTTTGAATATTGATTTTTAGGATAATGCGTCGTTAAAAAGTAAGGAGAAGTTTGGGTTCACATGTAGAATATTTTATTATGTGAATGTGCGGTTGAAAATGAGTATATAGAAAAAAGAGTTGAAATAATTGTTGTCAAACAAGGGCTAAGATAGGAGATTCAAGAATCACTAAGGGGTTGTTTGAGTCCCATTTTTATTGAGAATATGCGGTTGAAAATGAGTAGGTAGAAAAATGAATTTTGAAATAATGGTTGTCAAACAGGGGCTAAGAGAGGAGATTTAAGAATTACTAAGGGGTTGTTTGAGTCTTATTTTTATTGAGAACAAATTTTGTAGTAGTGATTTTTGGGGAGTGGTTAAAAAGTGGGAAAAGTTTTTATGCGTAAAATTATTGCAATTGGAGAATGTGTTGTTGAAAATGAGTCTTGAGGAAAATGGGGATCAAACATGGGTTAAATTATGATATCAATTTTTAAAGTTCCTGCGACTTTTACCTTTCTTTATGCTATAATTTGATTAAGAACATGTCTTCTACTTTGCATTACACTACTGGTATTAAATATCTGTAAATCATTAAATATGTGTTTACACTCCTTTCGATTAGAATTTGTCTTTCCAGTACCTAATATTTTACTCATTTGCCTCAATTGGGTTGACCCATTTTAAGCTATTAAAGTTTTGGCTACTACTGTTTTCAAGCTAAAGATGTTAAGGTTCTACTAGTATGCTTGAGGTTGAACTTCAACTTTATGATATAGGCGTGATATATACCCATATGACTTTTGGTTTGACCTGTGCTTAAATAATTAAACACTCTTCTATTCCTCCAACCCCCCCCCCCCCCCC
>CAIGRP010126484.1:0-31657 GCA_903798385.1 Fraxinus cuspidata | reverse complement strand
TTTCAAGAAATTGAATTGCCTAAAACTTGTTTTATTGGGAATGTCAATTAATTGTGTTTGATTGATATAATTTTTCACCTGAAAAATATTGAAATTTTGGATCTTTTGGTATTCGTTTGACTTTGTTTTCTATGAAAATTGTCCATTAAAGAGATAAAATTTGTTACAATTGGTGATAGAATTTGTTTCCATTGCCAAAAAAAAAAAATAAATAAATAAAAGGTGTCTAAAAAAGTTGGTGGGAAAAACTTTTCCTCAAAAACCAATAAAATGTGAGCATGTGGGTGAACGATGGAAAAATCAGTTCCATGGAAAATTTGACCAATCAAACATGAAAAAAGGTGGAAAATGAAATTTAATTTCTATCTTCCATGGAATTGAAGTGCAAACAAATAGGGCCCTATATTTTCAAATGTGTTATCCGATAGCCATCCATAGATTAGCCTCGTCATCACTCTATTTAACCTAGATTGCATTTGAAGTCACACTGAAAAATGCTCATTATATTTCGGAATATTTGGGCGGAAAAAAAATGAATTCCAGGGAATTGAATTGCCTAAAATTCATTTTGCTGGGAATTGTCAATTAATTGTGTTTGATTGGTATACTTTTCCACCTGAAAAATGTTGAAATTTTGGATCTTTTGGTGTTCGTTTAACTTTGTTTTCTACGAAAATTGTCCATTAAAAAGATAAAATTTGTTACAATTGGTGATAGAATTTGTTTCCATTGCCAAAAAAAAATAATAAAAATAAATAAAAGTTGTCTAAAAAAGTTGGTGGGAAAAACTTTTCCTCAAAAACCAAGAAAATGTGAGCATGTGGGTGAAAGATGGAAAAATCAGTTCCATGAAAAATTTGACCAATCAAATATGAAAAAAAGTGGAAAATGAAATTAATTTCTATCTTCCATGGAATTGAAGTGCAGTCAAATAGGGCCCTATATTTTCGAATGTGTTATCCAATAGCCATCCATAGATTAGCCTTGTCATCACTCTATTTAACCTAGATTGCATTTGAAGTCATACTGATAAATGCTCATTATATTTCGGAATATGCTCATTTTTAACTTGCTTGTTCTTATCTCATTCCCTAGTTCTAATTATATGATTATTGTTTTGATAATATTGGCGTCAACAAACAAGTTGATACTCAACGTTTCATTTATATTGCACCTTGGTCTCAATGAATAGATTTTGCCAGTGGTTATGTCCTCGTCGAATTTCTTGTGCAACGTTAATGGATGTTCGAAGACCAATATAAGGTTAATTTCTATATGCGCTGAAGGTTGGAAACTACCAATGCAATTACCCGACTTTGAAAAAGGATATAATAATTAATTTACTTTTCATTTTCCGATAAACTAGAAATTGGCTCATGATATGAACATTATTGATTATTGTACTTTTTTCTCGAAAACATAATTGTGAAAGTTATAAGCTCTAATTAATTTCTAGGGTAAAGAACTTATCTTATAATATTATTATTTCATTCTAGAACCAGTATTCCCATCACGTACATGTGTTTATATTCATATCAATTAAAAATGTAAGACAACTTAGAAATAGAGATCACGAAAAAAAAAGTACATGTTCTTCGTTCACATTGAAGTCCTCATTTTACGCCCCTTCCAAATTACTATGATCACTTTTAATAAATTGATACGAGTCCGTCGCACCGATTATGGCGGCATTTGTGGGGGTTTATAGTTTTTGTTGACGCTTGTATGATTTCGTCCCTATTTGAATTTGCCAAAACTCGGATTTTTAGTAAATTATAATAAAAGTTAATGAAATGTATGATTGAAAAGTTGTGGGTTTCATAAAATTTGTGATTAAAATTAATGGTTGACTTTGATTTAAACTTTTATCAACTTTTTTAACTAAACCAAACATAACTTCATTCTTAACTAATAGGAAAATTCATTCCTATGAAACATAAAAAAAAATTGTAATTGCTCGTCACATAAATTATTACAGCTAATTGATGCTACAATATGATATACTGGTCAAATGTTGACATTAATTGCTTGATTACTTCAGCAAAGTTTATGTTTACATATGTGGAAAATTCGATTATATATCTGGAGGACAAAACAATTTTTTTTTTTACTGCATGAGTCAATTAAAATGTATAGAATTAAAAAATTTGTAACTTTTTCACCTGTATTTTTTTCTACACTCACTACCAGCTCAAGTCTTGTTCAATGATTATGTATTAATGCATTTTTTAGTTCGTGCAGCAGATATTGCTTTGTCTAGGTTCAAGACAAAGCACCATATTTAGTACTCCTTTTGCATTAGTTTAAACTTTTAAATAAAATTGTTTTAAGTATCATGGTATATTTATGACGATCGGTAAAGATCAAACATTTAAGTCTCAACCATGAAAAACTCCATATCGGGTTATTGATGAAAAATGAAGAAAGTCTCTACATGAAGGAACGTGTTGAAAGTTGAATAAATAAATACCTGAAATAATCATGATTTAAGGAGAATTTCTTCTCAATTGATAGAATCTGTACAATTAGTTTCCACAGATACTTAGAAGATTATATGAACTGAGTAAAATCCAATCATCAAACAGAAAGGGTTAGGTTTATGTTAGCTATTTTGTCCTTTTAAGGATACTGAATAGGAATCTTGAATAAAAGTATAAATTAAAATTGAGGGGTTAAAGGGAGCTTTTAAGAGGAAAAAAATAATGAAATCTGTAGCCCAATAAGGGAACCATTTTAAATTAATAAATAATTTAATATGATACACCCCTCTTCCCCTCTGGTGTTTATATACATGGAGGTGATGCTTGAAATAAGCTAGGAACTAATTATTATTGAAACCTCAATAAGATCAATCGAAAGTAAAATAAAATCAAGATCAAGAATGTCAGGATCTGGTTCCCCTTGTGGTGCCTGCAAATTCTTGAGAAGAAAATGTGTTGAGGGTTGTGTTTTTGCACCTTATTTCAGCCATGAACAAGGTGCTGCACATTTTGCGGCCATCCATAAGGTTTTTGGTGCAAGCAATGTGTCGAAACTCCTTGCTCACCTTCCGGTGAGCAATCGTTGTGAAGCAGCCGTCACAATTGCATATGAAGCTCAGGCTAGGCTTCAAGATCCTATTTATGGCTGTGTTTCTCATATCTTTGCCCTCCAAAAAGAGGTATATATTTTCTCTTTATTCATTCATGTTGAAATCAAGATTGTTAATTCAATCATTGTAGTCTATTTCGTAGGGAGGATTTTAGATAGTGGTGGAGAATATTAAGTTAAGAACAAAAAAAATAATAATAATAAAATAAAATCTTGTTGATTACACTGTCAAGTTTTATCAGGTACTCCGTATCATATATGTTTGTGGATTCTTCAATTCATTGGTATTTTGTTAATACAACTATAATGATGAGTTTGGTAGAGGAGATTGGGTAATAGTCGAATCTTGTTGAATATATTGTCTGATACAGCGAATTATAAAATAATATCCGAGTGTTGCATATTCTCAAATTCGTTGGTATTTTTTTGCTTGTTCTTCAGGTAGTCAATCTCCAAGCCCAATTAGCTTCCCTCAAGGAACAAGCATCTCAGTCCTCCTTAAATGGCTCCGACATTGGAAACCCTAGTGATAAATTCTACGACGAAAGCCGTTCTTTCCGACAAGACGTTCAAAGCTGGTTCGAATCCTGCCAAAATCAAGATACGATGCCCCAAATTTACACAAATTCAAACAATAACATGACAGATATGTTGTATCCTCAAAGGGGCATAGTGTACCCTACTGTGAAGTGTGAAAATTCAGTTGTTCCTGAAGAAAACATCTCATATGGTAGCATGGAATCACTTGAAATACATTCAAATGACAGGCAATGGCCATTTCAAAATGACTTTGATGACCTTCAATCAGTGGCCTTCAGATATTTTCAGCATTCATGAAGATTTAGGGTTTGATTAGTAATTACATTAGTCAAAATTACTGTCAAGTTTTGCATTACTGCAGCAGAATTTCACGATATGCATTAATTACTGAGAGAAATGTTCTGCCGTCAGAAACTTGTTATCCACTATGATTGTGTTCTCAGAATTTGTTTAACATTGGATATGTAGAATAATTATAGAATACTTTAATATGTTTAGTATGTAACATTTGATGTGATTAAACAATACAATTTACAAAATTTTAGTTTCTTTTTATTTTTTCCTTAATAATGTTTGTTGTCAACCGCGATACTTGATGTAATTTGCTTTTCAAAGTACCTAGCTATTAAGAGCTAAGACACAAGACACTATACTTCAAGTCCATTTTTGGTACATATCATTTAAAATTTATATTTTTCGAGACAATTTTGTAGGTAAATCCATAATTTTGCCCTACTTTTTAGTCATACATCCAGTAACATCCTCCTAATAATTCAAGTTTTACAAAATATATTCTAAAAAAAATTATATCTCCAATTCATTAGTTTGTGACCTAAAAGTTTATAGGCTCGATTTTCTTTCTTTCACTTGTATAAAAGACTAATATAATGCATTGTTCATTATGTGTGTAGAATCTCCCAAAGTTTCAAATAGTTTTAGCTTTGGTTGTTTTGAGGTAGTAACTAATTACTTTAGTAATGATTTTATCGACGCCAACCCGCCATTAAGTTGAGGGAGAGGTTTTAAACCCCGTCAAAGCCTTGATGGCGTTTTTGGTTAAGAAATTATTCAGTCTATAGCATTGTGTATATTTGACATGTTTCGTAACTATATGGATTGAACAACATTGGATAGGATTAACGAAAAAAAAAAAAAAGAGTTAAAATTATATTGAATTTTACATGAGCTTTTTGATATCTCTATTTTCTTTTTCTTTTTTTAGCAATTAAGTTACCAACCTAAAATTCTTGTAGCATTTTAGTTTTTTGAGAAGAATTTCACTCAAAGTTCAATAAATGCCATTTTTCATTAAAATGACAATTATATCCTCTCATTTTCAATTACATTAAAATAATTAAAATATAATAGAAACATGAAAAATAAAAAATAAAAGTAACAAAAGAAAGAACCATAAACATAAAGGGTAGCTAAATTACATAAAATTGTCGTCATTACAATCTTCCTTTTATTTTCCCCATTTATTTAAGGGTGCACGACAATGAAAGATTTGGAGTTCCACTTTCCAAAATCAAGTTAGTGAAAAACGTATTTCAAAAATTAGGTGTGCTTAAAATTTGTTACTTTTTATTATACTAGGTATTTAATTTTTTTCATGTGTATATAATTTTCTATATATTTTTTTATAATTTTTTGTTATAACGTATTTAATTTTTTACGTGTGTGTATTTTACTTATCTGTAATTTCTTGACTATGTAGTTCGATACATTGTGTTTTTATTTAAATAACTTAAAATTGTTTCACCACCATCTCACCATAGCTATCATCATCTCACACCATCGCGGCCTCATCACCACCAGTCATCTCTTCAATACAAGAAAATTACATATATGTTACAGTTTTAGTAATTTTTTTTGTAATGCAACTTATTAACCCATGTTAACCCATGCACCATCCATTGATGTTACCACAACCTAGGCAGAACCTTCAATTCACCAAACCAAACTGAAACCTCGATTTTGAAACTGTTGGTTTAAGTGGTTTAAGTTTCGACCATTTCAAAATCAAACCAAACTGTTTGAAATGGTTTGATTTAGGTTTCAATCATTAAAAATAGTTAAAAACCAAACTTAATTTGTGAATATAATTCCTAAATGAGGCGAGAGAAAATATATATTTCATGTTATTTTTTGTGTTGCTAAATTTAGTTATATTTTCTTTAATTTTAAGTTTAATATGTTGATTTGTAAAAACTATCAAGTGGAACAGTTGTGTTTATAATTCCTCATCAAAACAACACATCATGTGCAAGCAAAACAAGACTGCAGTAAAGCTCAAAGACTACTTAAATTTCTTGTGTTTTTATTATTATAGCTGGAAACTGAAGAATGGCATGTAAATTTTCTTGATTCACCAAGGACTCTTTTGTCTCACACACAAGCACAATCTGTGCATTTTTGTCATCTTAGGAGATAGTTTGATTTCCATTATTCTCAAAATACATTTTTTTTCTTTTTTTTTCGACAATACATTATTCATTAAAATAGAATCACACGCAAATAAAAAACTTTTCTTTCTTTTTTAAACACGGATTTTCCATCAATCTGTCATTTCAAAATCCATTTTTTTAAAAATGATGGGGTCAAACAGTAATGTAAGGGGCGATATCAGTCGCTTAAAAGTGGATTAAGTCACCTAGACTCGAGGCAACCTACTCCTTTATTTGGCCTGGTTTATCTAGAGAACCAAATCGTTCTGGGCTAAACGAACCATTTAGAAACTTGACAAAACAAAAATTTACAAAGCACAACATGTGGAAGTAAAAGAAGCTCAAGAAACTAAACTTATCACTCTCTTTTGTTTCCTGTTACTACTTGTTTGACAAAATTTTTTGTTAAAATTTTCAACTAATCAAATTTCAATTTTGATCGTACATTTCAAGGGATCAAGTGATTTTTTAACATTAACTTTTATCAAAATCTATTAAAACTTTTTGTCAAATTATCCAAATATCAGTTGGATTTCTTGATTCACCAAGGACTCTTTTGTTTGTCTCCCACACAACACGAAGCACAAATCTGTCTCCGTAAATTTCAAATTGGCAGAAATTTTCCATTCTGCAAGTTTCAAATTTGTCTGTTTCCTCTCATTTGTTTGTTCTCTCTTTAGGTGCAGATCATTCTTTCCCACTCACCCACTGGTACTACCTTAATTTCGGTAATAGACTTAGACTATTGTCTATTTTCTACTATCTATTTCTCTAAATTCTAATGATTTTTAAATTTTTTAACAACATTTGTGTCTTTTCAACCTTTTTTTTGTGTGGTACAGGAGTTAATTCTATAGGAACAGAAATATGTATTATCTTTTCAACCTTAATTCTTGTGTGATTAAGGTAAATTTAAGAGAGTTTTGCAATTGCTGCCCTATATTAAAGTTTAGTTCAATTCATTTCCAAGAAAAGAAAAATGAAATTGCAGAATGCAGAAATGAAAAAATGGTTCAAATAAAGCCTATTTTGTACATCATTTTCTTCCCTTTGTGCTGTCGCTTTCTCTGCAAAAGAATTCTGACATTAGTCCCCAAAGCCCTTTTTATACTTAATTCATATGATCACTTTTCCCACTCCCATTAACTTGTAAAAATGATGAGAGGAAAGAGTTTAGACATTAGCATCAATCTTAAAGCAGATGAAGAAATCACTAAGAAAATTGAGAGAGACTGCTTGATAGGAAAGATAATGTTGCACAAACCCTTGGACAGAAGTCTTGTGGAATCCATTGCAAAGAAAGAATGGAAGTGTAAAAATGATTTCTCAGTGTCATGCATTACTCGCAACACTTTCATGTTTTCATTCAAAAACAAAGAAGATGTGAAGAAAGTTCTTGGGAACTCGCCTTGGACGATCAGAGGTGGGCTTTTGGTATTGTCAATATGGTGTTCGGGGAAAGTCCCAACAGAGCTTTCCTTTTCATATTCTGCATTCTGGGTACAGGTTCATGGGCTGCCTATCAACTATTTATCTCAAGAAAATGTGTCCAAGATTGGTGAATATTTGGGAATTTTTGTTTGTGCTGATAGGAATGTGTTTGATGGGAAGATTTGTTGGAAAAACTTTCTTAGATTAAGGGTTATTTTGGATGTTAGAAATCCAATTTTAACTGGGTTTTGGCTTAGGCGCCGTGGATTGAAAGATATTTGGATCGATTTCAAGTACGAAACATTGGGACAATTTTGCTATAAATGTGGTAGGATTGGGTATCATTATTTGAGTTGCAAGTTTTCTGCTGAAAAGGCCAAGTTTGGACCATGGTTAAGGGCTCTCCCATGGTATGAACCTGTATCTGATGCTACATTTTCAACAAATCTGCAGGAGAAAAGCCAAGAAAATTTTTGCACTACTTTAATTGCAGTTCCAAAAGCAAATGCTTCACTAATTCAATCCTCGTCAAGTTTGGGAGTATGCATTACGCTGCTATTAGTTCTGTTTCTGTTGCTTTCCTATCATGTCTTTGATTTTTCCTCATTATTTTCAAAATACATTTTTCTCTCATATTTTCAACCACACATTCTTCAATAAATAATATTATACGCAAATCCAAAAATTTTCCTTATTCTTTAATCATACTTACTCTATCAAATCACTATTTCAAAATGAATTTTGGCTAAATAGCTTCCAGTCAGATATTGATTAGTTGAATTGTCAATTCCAACACTATTTTAAGCTTATAAATGTGCAAATTTTTGTTTGAGCAGATCTTGCCCGAGATGGAATCTGGGACTACACTGGAAAGAGAGGAGGAATCTGGGACAACACTTGATAGCCGAGAGGACGAAACAGTTGATAGCCGAGAGGACGAAGATGAAGATATTCCAGCAAGGTACATTTATTTCTTGATACTATTTCATGTTGAAGATTCTCCAAGCACTTGTTCATTAAATAGTGCTTTGAATATGTGAACTGAGCCTGCTGAATCTTTTATCAATTCATGCTTGTGTAGTGCAATGATAAAGAGTAAATATTTACTATTAATGGGCTACCTTAGCAATCACGACCAAAATCCATCAAGGATTTACATAATACATCAACAATATATCAAATTCTCTTGACAGGAACTTGTGTCGAAGGGTAATCTTCAACAGTGTAGACTCGACTATCATGCTAATCAACTGTGCAATCATCTTTTTGCGTGCGTCGTCTGCGAACGCCCTCGAAGGCAACTGGGGATTGTTTATCATGATGGCTGCATATCTATTCCACTTGACCCACAAATTGATTCATGTCGTTCAGAGATCACGTTTCCCTAATGCGTACAATATTTTGATGCCTACTTCAGTTTATAGCCGGATGGCCTTAATGGAAATTGTAATTTTGCTCATATTTCTGCTCATATGATATGCTGGTTATCAGACATGAACGTGGTAAGAAACTGATCATGCATAGTAACATGATCCTTTTTAGGTTAATGGGGTTTGTTTAGAAATATGTATAGTTCTTGATGGTGTCTGTTGGTTTCGTCGTTCTTTTTGAAAAAAAGCCAATTCAAGCTTTTGATTATTGATTTAACTAAAACTAAACACATTTGGATCACACCAACTACACAAAATACAGTATGGGATCTGACCTTCCTATTATTTCCAAATATTGATCTCCTATGGGATGCAAGTTTGATGGACAGCGCGTCTATCAAACTGATCAAGAACCAGTCAATTATTGTCCTACAACGTGAAGTGGTGAAGGACTTTGTGTCCACTGCTGCATTACCGGAAGGTTATAGTAATAATAGTGAGCAAAGTATATATAACCGGTCCAGAAAGTCGAAATAAATTATTTAAATTAATTGTAATAGTTAACAATAAGCTATTTTAACTACTGCTTCGGAACAATTATATCCAAGATGATCGGGTGTCAAAGGTTAGCTAGCTACTCAGGCTCGGACCATCCAGCCCAGCGCTGAGCCAGGCCCATGGACTTAGCCACCTTTGAATATAGGCTGTGCCGAGGGAAGGATCTAAAGGCATACTCATGAACACTCACTGAACCATTGCAAACTTTGATAGATTGGGGTTAGTTTTTCTAACTAAACCATGTCAAATGGAAAATGTTCATAGCCCCTAAAGACGGAAGCTCATATAGCCAAATATGTCTTTAAGTTTTCAATCGAGAGTTTTTAGATAACATCTAAGAAAGAAAAGGCAATTTTTAACAGAAACTAATAGCACCATAAAACATTGAATCATCAACTTTAGGAGCGAATTATTTTAGTAGCAGCTTTTCTTGGTCCAGAAATATATTGCAGATCAGGAAGCCAGAAGCATAGATCGAAAAGTTGGCAATACCTGGTCATTTTGTTCTTTTCTTCGAAGGTTAATCCTCTAAATGTCGAGACCTCAGTGGGCACGGTCTCTAATCACTTCAAGGTCCATTTCTGTAGGGTCAGTTGCCTGAATCTCATAATGAACACCATCCAATTCTCGTCTTAACCTGTCCTTGGATGTAGCATGCAGCATCTTTGCACGGATCCGAGAGGTTTCGGGACACCTGATCAACACACATGTCAATCTGTCAAATGAGAGTATCAACTTAACCAATGCTATTAAAAATCATCAAGAAAATTGAGACTATACTGCCAAAAGGCATAAATGATATTGAAAATCATTAAACAATCTTCGCTAAGCTACAAATTAGTCGAATAGTAACAAATTAAATCATTAAGCCCTTGTTTGGGTGGAGTGAAATAAGATTTTTAGTAGATTTTGCGAAAACTTGATAAAATGTGTAGTTTAAAAGTTGTAGATCCCATGAAATATGTGTTTAATATTAATTGTTTAATTTTGACTTAAATTAAAATCTAGATTTCAATCCCTATCAAATAGGGGCTAATCAATCTTTGTTAAGCTATGAGTCGAATAGTAACAAATTGACCTGCCTATGCACATTTGGGGAGTATGCTGTTGAAACAATTGATATCAAATTATGGTCTTCTGAGGATGACTTTCACTGCAGGAAGAGCAACCAGACTTGCACTGGTTTCGTGAAGTCATTGAGCTAGGAATATGGACTATAAGACATCAATTCTAAAAGCAGTTGTAGATCATGACGATTTTAATAGTGTCTTGCATTGCTAAGTTTAAGGTTTGGCTTGTTGGCCTATGACCACTTGGACATTCTTCCCTTACAAGTTACAAACTAGTTTTAAGGGTGAATTCTAAAGCGCAGTTGTATCAGAGTAAATTCAGAAAGGGCTTTACAAGAAGATATAGGATACACTTAAACATAGAAAAAGACATTGACAGAGTGCAGTGAATAACCTATTTATAACATCAAAGGAAGGGATTTAAAGAATGATTGGGACTAACCAAGAAATGAAGAATATTTTGCTCTTTTGACAATTCTCAGAAGTCACAAAATCAAAGTCATAGACAGCATATCGACAATCATTCTCCGGTAAGGATGCGGTAAAATCGTTGTAGCTTTCAGCACGACCACCAGTCTTCTCAACAACAACCTCTGATTTCTTTTCGTCAATCTTAAAGATCACATAACGATAAACCTTTTTCCTCTTCAATTCCAAGAATGTATGTTTGCTGTGATCAGCAACACCCATACCAGAAGAAGCATTTTGCTAGACATGTTAAGATCATGAGAAACGACAAGACCATAAGATCATTGACAAAGATACACAGTGAAAAAAAGACACAGATTGCAAGCAAAGATAATCAATTTTGAAAGTGAAAGAAAAGGCAATTGCAACAGAATTTTATTTACTATAAGCCAGTTCCACGGGGTAAAGAAGGCTCATGGTACGTCCAATTTTTATGGCATGAATCCTAATACACACTTCATTTACGTATTCCCTGCTCGCGAAACCTCCATCAGAATGGTATGGCCAAATAAATTCATATAACTACCTCAAATCTAATGAAAACGGTACATATTTTGTTGGTGTTGTATATAAAAACATCAAATCTTCCTTCCGGCCCTCTTAATTTGATTTTCGACAAAGAAATAAATCTCATCAATTTGAAGCTAGGTTTATTAAAAATCCCACTGCTAAAGGTATACAAAATTTCCATCATATGGCATCTCATCCAGTCAAAGAAACATTTCCCATGCCATAACTTAAAAAAACTACACAAGATTGGAATTTATTTTTTGATAACCTTACAAAATATGAAATAATTTGCTTAAAAAATAAAAATATACTAATATATTGCGACTATCAAAAAGATCAAAACATACTACAGACTGAAATTTTTTATCTATAAAACTTTCACCTCTATTGCATAAAGATTATTAATAGAAATGATCTCCTTAAAAAAAATCCTAATCATATTCATAAGGTTACAGTGATTAAAATTAACTGAAAAAAACTGATAAATCCGCGCCCCAAAAACCAGAAAAATTCTCTATAACTAACATTCATGATGAACCCAAAAAAACCCATATATAAATACATAAGAAAAGATTGTACAAGGAAAAAACATGTTTATACCCCTCTGATTCTGAACGGCATGGCTGGTGTCTGGAAAATCAGTTCGAAAAAAACCCAAGAGAAATCTGAAAAATTAGCAGAAATTATATATGTGAGAAACGTATATAAACAATGGAGTAGGAAAATCTTGGACGCGTAGTGTAAGAATATTCTATTCTTTTCCCTCCATTTTTCACCTTTCCTCTACGGTTGGTCTCTGTTTAAGATAAGCGTCGAATAGATTCGCAGTCATCAGTTTTATTACTTTCCCTTCTCCTTTATAATTACTTATGCATAGTTTTTCTTTTGGTAATTTTATATCCCCCAACACATTTTTATTTTTTGCAACGCATTTTAATTATATTTAAAATTATAAGTCTTTACTTATTATAACACATATATTCTTATTGATTTTTCTTATCATTCTTATCCTCAAATTTTTCATGTGTACAAAAAAATAACTTATTTTTGCATTATATTTTCAAAAAACAAACAAATAAGAAGTACAAAGGTATATTTTTTTCTTATTTCAAAGCATGAAAATATAATATTTTAATATAAATTATTGTTAAGGACAAGAAATATTAATTAATGGAAGGTTAAAAATAAGAATTCAATGGAAAAATAAAGTAAATAATTGCTGCAATAAGTAAATATTGAAGAGGTTAACTATAATTAAAATATGGTGTATTAAATAAAAATTGTGGTGTAATATAACCACCCTTTTCTTTTTGAGAATTTTCTTGATATTGCAAAAATAGGCTTACATTATAATCGAGTTAATCATGGTTGAAGTCTTATACGTAAGAAAGATAGATTGATTCACTTTTTTCAAAAAAATGACCACAAAATATTAAATAGATATATTTTCAAAAGAAAAATCAATTTCAAAATTTGTGAATACTCGAGAAGCATTTAAATTGGATTGGACGAGTGTTACACAAAAGTGATTTTGTAGGTAAATTAGGGAGTTGGGTAATTGGGAAAAGAATAATGCAATAGTAACTTAGGCAAGATTGCGGCTACTATGAGTGGATATAAACGCAAGGGCGGTGCGTTAGATAAACGCTTGTTTTTGCAATGCTTTCAAAAGTCTAAAGGGGGTCCACCAAAATCATCATGGGACCTAAAATCCTTCTCGACCTATATGCTCTAATAGGCCATGAATAATGCTATTTATAACGTGAATTATAGACGATCGTTCTACGTGATAGATATGTAACAATTTATTATTTAATATATTAATATGATATTTTTTTATTACTTCATATATCAAATAATGTATGACACGTAAAATGATCATCTATAATTTTCCATATGAATAACATTACTCATAAGTTAAAGACAATTGCAACTTATTATCACTTGACAAAGTGGTCGTTCATAGGAACGTTTCCGGTGTCTAGACTCTAGATAATTACTCGTAGGACTCGTGCTTATAGAAACTCTACGATTGAGACACTTTTTTATGATTCAATGAGAGCATCTTCAATCATGGTATAAAATATTTTTATATTGTGATTTGGATTTTCAAAGTGATCAAAAATCTTTCCAATTGAGAGAAATGTAAATTTCATTTTTCGACATAAAATGATTAAAAATAGGTAAATTTACATTTTTTTCATTCACAAAAAGTAAAATGTGGATTTAGATCTTTCCATTAGAACAAAATTTGAATTTGGTTTCATTAGGATGTAAATGAGGATACAAAAATAATTTTGGAGTTATTAATTTACATCTAATTTTATATCACCATTGGAGATGATCCAACTAGAAAATTGATAGATTGTGTATATTGTTCTCTATCCCGAATGGCTACGTGGACTAGCCGATAAATATAGTTATTTTTTCAGAGTAATGTTATTTAGCACCACTGGTGTTTAACACCAATTTAGATAACGACGTTTGTGGTGTTAAATAACAGGTTCAATTAAATATGACTTATATATTTTCACATTTAATTGAACCTATTGTATAATGCTAAATAAAATTATTTTATTTTTTCGGGATAAACATTCTGTAGAATAATGATTTGCTTAATATGTAAACTTCACTTTCGAGCTTCGTCAAATAAGCCATAATCTGCTGCCTTGGATGGTGCCATTGGTTGGGCTCCCCCAAAGTCGTATCCGTGGGTATGAGTTTTGGTGGGCCTCGAAGTAGATTCCGAAGTGGTATCTTGGGCCTGTCCCCGCTTCGGCCCAAATACCAATTCAAGATTTAAATTTTTTCCTTGATTTCCACCAGATTGCAAAGTATTAAAATGAAACACAGTGGAAGTTGGGGAAGGAAAAAATTTCGTTACACATGATATTTATGAGACCCCACCTCTGTTTTATTTTCCACCTAATCGGGTACACTGGGTGGGGTCGTTGCCCCGCCTCCATTTAAAGTTCATTTCAAACTACAAGTTTTTTATCATACAAAAAGAAAACAATCATATCATTTCTAGAGGAAATGTGAATTTTTCAACAATTTGAAAAAAATAATAATGATGTTCACTAGCTAAAATATATTAGAAAAAGCAAAAGGTAATAAATAAATGTAGTGATAAACAATGCAGAAGATCCTACATGTCCCGCCATAACCTGGTACGTGGGCGGGACAATGAGACAAAAATATTAAATGAGAAGAGGGGTGAGAATGGCTGTCCCGATCTAGAACCTGAACCCAACATGTCCCGTTGTCATCTCTAATAGAAGGGAATTATCTAAGAGCATTTCAAATGTAATAATGTGAATTTATGTACGTGTGACAAGTAAAATGAAAATAGAGAAAATAACATATGCAGTGGAGTTGTGGATTGCATAAATTATGGGCTCCTTATACAAGAGAGTGTTCGTAAATAAATAGTAAAGATAAATTATAGAAAATTAAGGGGTGTATTAAGTTGAAACTTTTAAAGATTTTTTGAGATTTTAAAAATTTAGAGCTATTCAATGTAAACTTATGAAAACTCTCTAAAAATACTTATGTATTTAACCTAGACTTTTAAAAAGTCGTTAAAAATCACGGTATATTCAATTAAAATTTTGCAGAAGTTTCTATAAGTTTTTGGGTATTTAAATTGTTAATAACTTTTAAAGACTTTTAATGTACCAAATTTTAAGTATAAAGTACTAAAATAAAATTTCAAAATTTGTTTCTCATTCATCCCAATATTCTATGAAATTTTCACACAACAATTAATATGTATTTTTTGTTTATTTCAATATTTTTCTTTCTTTTTCCCTTCTACGACATTAGAGTCATGATTAAAAATTATTTTATTTTTTTTCCTGGTTATATTTGTTTCTATTTTTTTCCTTTTCTCCCTCTTATTTCTTGTCTCTTTTTTCTATGAAGAAATTAAATTGTAACTAATCTACTTTTCTTCTCTTTTTCTCTCTCTCTTTTATTTTTTATCTCTATTTTCTATTAAAAAAAAGTTAATTATAATTAAAGATTCTTATAACTTTTTTTAATTTTTTCATCATTTCTATGAAAGATATCTATATGTAATTTAAAATTATAAGATTTTATATAAATAAGACTAGCTTATGATTAAATTTAATTATATGGATTTCTTGTTTACTATATATTGATTATTATTTATTTAATTAACGTTATTTAAATTTTCATTCTTTTGAAAATATATTTTTTTTATATGGGGAGGTGGAAAGGAATTATGGGAACCACCACCACCTCGTATATGAGAATTTCGCAGTGTTGTTCTAGACCCATAAATTCTATTTTAAATAAAAAATTTCAAAAGTTTTTTAAATTTTACAAAAGTTTATAGAAGTTTTAAAATGAAAATTTATAGAACTTTAAGAAAGATTTCCATTAATTTCATACAAATTCATAAAATGTCCACGAAAACCACAAAAACACTCATTTTAAAAATTTATAAAAGTTCTCAAAAGTTTTAATTGAACACACCCCCTAAAATAGAGTGTGCCTAGCACACACCATCCAATGGAGATACCCTTCAATTTTATTTTTTTTTTGTTTGCCATGTAAGTATTTTGTGGGTGGTTATAACACTTCTTAGCGTAATTCACAGGTACATTGGAGATGCTATATGTCCATGTTTGATTTTGATTATTTAGAATCATTTTTCTCAACATTCATTTTCAAACACACATTCTCAAATAATAATAAATATTTTTTTATGTTTTCTATACTTATATGTATTATTATTTTTTATTTCAAAGAAAAAACGTTGAATAACCGTGAGCTAAAGTGAATTAGATGGCAACAATGGCGTCTACCCTATCAAAGGCTCCTCGGGTTTTAGTCAAGAATCAAAGACAAATGAAGGATAGATGATCCTATTTTGTTATGCCCTTATTTGGTGAATATTCAAATCGGATTTTTAACAGATTTTGATGAAAATTGAAGAAATGTTGTGGGTCTTACAAAATATGTGGTTAAAATGAATTATTAATTTTGATTTATATTAAAATTTATATTTTAATCTCCACCAAATGAGTATGTTTCTTTATAAGATCAAGCATCGTTAAAGGGTTGTTTAACAAAGTTTTTTTATAAAGGTTTTAGTATATTTTAATAAAAGTTAATGAAATATATAGTTGAAAATTTAATAAAAGTTGTGAACCTAATAAAATTTAATAAATTGAAAAAATTTTAACAAAAAGGTATCAAACATTATTAAATTCTATTATTTAAAAAAAAATCTATTATAAAAAAGACATTATTAAATTCTATTATAGATAGCACGCGTTGTTGTCATGTGCACCTATTTCAAGATAATTTTAGTGCTAGGAATAGCATGCAACTTGGCTTAAAATTGATACACATATCGATTTGCTACCAATTCAGTAATTCTTGGAAAGTTGAAGAATTTTGTTTTCCTTTTGTAAATACATGAAGTGATTATTAGAGTTTTTTTTTTTTAACGTTTTTGAGAAAACATTTGAGCATATTCAACCCTGTTTGGGATCCATTATAATGAGTTTTTTGGGATAATATATTTTGTAATATTGATTTTTTTAAAAACGTGTGATTAAAAGAGAGAGATTTTTTTTATAAATTTACGTGTAATATTATTTTATTTGAAAATATGTGGTTAAAATGAGAAGATGGAAAAATGTATAAAATTATAACGAAGACCAAACAAGGGCATAAAATAGTTTAAACTTACTTTTCTAGAATACTTCGCCAATGAAGTATATTCTAATTAGCCCTTGTTTGACAATCATTAAATGAGAAAAATAAAATTTTTGAATAGTGATTTCTAGGGGAACATATGATTAAAAAATAGAAAAAAATTTTGAATTTACTTGCAGAATATTTCATTGTGTGAATATGTGGTTGAAAATGGGTATATGAGAGAATAAGTTTTATATAATTGTCGTGAAACATGGGCCTAATTTCCAAGGTTAGTACCTAAAAAGTACTTAAACTTATTTTTTCTAAGATTATATTTCAAACCCACAAGAAAAATTAAAAATAAAACTCAGATAAGCTTTTATTATAGTCCCGTTTGAACTACATTCTATAGAAACTCAAAATGCATTTAGTTTCCTATTTTTAATTTTCATTAGTGCAAAATATCCGAGACTTGTTTGGTCTAACATATTTGAAAAAATATTTTAAAATCACCAACTTTAAAATGTAAGTACTTAATAATATATTAACATAAAATTCTTCTATTTTACTGAGAGCTTATTTAGCCCATGTTTGATCCACATTAAAATTTTCATTTTCATTATTCTACCCATTTTCAACCACACATTTTTCAATAAAATAATATTTTCCATCACATCAATAATTTTTCCTTATTTTTTGATCACACATTCTCCATCAATCTACTATTCTAAAATACATTCTTTCAAAATAATGTGGTTCAAACACACCCTTAATTCCCATTTTTCCAAAAGTATATATTTCTCTCTTTTTTTTATCTACACATTTTTCAATAAAATAATATTACACGTAACCTTAAAAAATTTTCTTCATTTTTAACCACGCGTTCTTATCAATCTATTATTCTAAAATACATTTTACATTAAAAAAAAATAAGGCCCAAACAGGCTCTAAATAATCAAATTTCATGGAATAAAATTTCATAAAATAAAATTTCAAACCAAATGTTTTTTCTAGTTTTATGTTTTGAATTTACTTTTTTTTTAAATGACAAATCCAACACGGTTTTAACAATCTTAGGGTGTGTTTGATCCACATTATTTTGAAAGAATGTATTTTGGAATAGTAGATTTATGTAGAATTTGTGGTTGAAAAAGAAGGAAAGGTTATTGATGTGATGGAAAATATTATTTTATTGAAGAATGTGTAGTTGAAAATGAGTAGAAGAATGAGAATGAAAAATTTAATGATTACCAAACAGGGGCTTAATATAGACCATCAAAAAATAAAATCGAAAATGAACTCAAAGCTCAATACTTAAAACTAAAACATAAACCAAATAGATCCTCATTTTTTCCCTCACTCAATTTTCAATTAAACATTTTTTCGATATAATAATTTTATATGTGAATTTTTTAAAAATTCTTAATTTTTAACTACATAATTTTCAAAAAAATCACTATTACAAAATATATTATCCCATAAAATGAGACTCGGACAAACACTACAATTCATCATGCAATCTTAAAACTTGATCCAACATCCCATTTGTTAATTTATTTACTTTTGTATCAATTATCCAAATAAATCATTTGGAAATTTCTATTTGCCTTGATAGATCGTTTTAGTTCATCTTTAGTGTTAGAATACCGCTACTTGTAAATAAAGGAATTATATAATGGTTTACATACATATGAGGTATCAAAAAGATAGTGGAAATTCATTTTTTTTTTTTTGAAAAAATTCTGACATAATTGTATCTCATCACATAATATGTGTGTAAATTATTATATACATATAACACAATCTTAATATTATGTAAAAATTATAATAGGATTCCTTCGTGAAAAGTGTAAATGGATTTCAAACCAACAATTATTGGTGGTCCTTGACATTTCCTAAGCGTTGCAACGGAGGACCTTCAGGATGAGATCCATAAAAATAAATGTTAAATAGGGACATGAATGGCAATGTCCACATTCTTGAGCATTAGATGACAGCACTTCACGTGTTCCAATTTTTGTCAAAATGTATTTTGAAATAATATTTTGATGAATACACGAGGTTACAAAATAAGAATTTTTTTTGTGATTGCGTGTAATATTATTTTATTAAAAAATGTATGATCGACAATGAGTATGTAAAAAAATGTATTTTAGAAATAATTGGGGCCAAACTAGGGTTTAGTCATTGTTTGTGCTCTAATATTTTCAAAACTCATTTTCAACTACACATTATTTTATAAAATAATATTACACGTAAATTCAATTGGGAATTTTTAGCCTATATAAGCTCCATAATTTTGTACGTTTTTAGTCCATTTTCTCTTCCTTTTGCCCTATTCTCTTTCAATTGGCGATTTTTAGCCTCCATAAGCAAATATTATCCAATTGTGAGTAGGATTCCATTCGTTTAATCAATCAAATACTCGTTTAGGCCCCTGTTTGGTAGACATTAAAATTCTAATTCATATTTTTCTATTATTTTTAATCACACATTTTTCAATAAAATAATATTTTCCATTACATTAATAATTTTTCATTCTTTTTCAACCACACATTCTCCATCAATCTACTGTTTCGAAATACATTCTTCCAAAATAATGTGGTTCAAACACACTATAGGTCTCCAATAAGTGCGTGAAAATATACTTATCAGGGATCTTGGGGGATTTGGTGTTACAATTTTAGGTCAGGTTGGCACTAATTACTTAAAGACATATTTGAGTTGGCGGCGATGGTGGCCACTATTAATTGTGGGTTTGGAGATCGTTGAAGTGATTAATTATGTCCATGTTTGGTTTTGCTTAAAAACTCAATTAAAATTTAAGTCAAAATCAACAATTAATTATAACCACACATTTCGTAGAATTCATAATTTTCAACTACATATTTCATCAATTTTTATCAAATATATATATAATTTTTCAGAGACTGGCTATGACTTTTTGCGGAAGTGGAACCTATCAGACAATGGCTTGGTTGGTGTGGAGATGGAGGCAATAAATGATTTAGGGGCGGCGAACATCTTTTTCGTTTTCTATTGTTCTCCATTAAATTAAGTCCATGTTTGATACAAATTAAAATCTACATTTTTATCAAAGTCAACAATTAGTTATAATATATTATAAAATCTACAATTTTTCAGTGACATATTTTATTAACATCCGTAGACGTATAACTACCTTAAAAAAGGCAGCAGCTACGACGGCTTCTTTTTTCAAGGCAACTGTGCCGCCTTTATAAAAAATTATACATATAAAAAAAGAATTTCAGAAAAAAGAGCCAGTTAGGCTCGGTTCGGAAAGGTTCGAGTCGAAAGCCCAAGTCGAGCTCCATTTTTTAGGTTGAGCTTTGGCTTAGCTTGACTCAGGCCAAAATAAGCTCGATTCGTTTTTACTCGAATCAAGTTCGAGCTGCAAACTTCGACTTGTGAGCCGACGCGTTTCCGGCTGGTTTACAACCCTAGGTCCATCACGCAATCATTTAACTTCTTTTGGATGGATTCCATGTAAGAGGACATCCGCTGCAATACTTATAAAAGAACGAGGATGGCTCTCCCAAAATTTGAAGTATGAGGACTCATTTTCACTCATTTTAAAATTAGGGACCAACTTGTAATTCCTCTAATATATTTATACATTTAAAGGATGAAAGGAAAAATAATTCTTATTTCTACAGAGGGCCCTTGACTGCCTCACGTTCCCCTTTTGTTCTTTGCGGTCTTGTGTTCGCTAGAATACACACATTCATCTTCTCTATCTAGGCTAGGGTTTTCACCCAGAGTACAATCCGATCTAAGTTCCTTGGGAATTCTCTATTAATCGTTAGCGTTTCGATTTCTACAGTACTAATCATGGCGACTGCTTCAGGTTTGCTCCTCCTCTTCCTAATTCTACTATCTATCAATAAACGCGCTCATATAAATGTTTATTAACCAATTTTCACAATCTGAAATTAAGCTGAATTTTTGATCTCCAATTGAAGGAAAATATTTAGCAAGTTGCTGTTTTTCCCCTTAAAATAGTGACGCTTGTCGTTTGATATTTTGATTCTATTCAATGAAACGCGAGATTTTATTATATAAATAGCAATCACTTATAAAGGAGAAAGCGGCCTGATTTTATTTCGTTTTTGAAAAAAAAAGATGTTTTTTGTCTATCGAGATGATGGTGAATTTAATGCTTTGGGGAAATTGCAGTTGCGTTTAAGTCCAGGGAGGATCATAGGAAACAGATGGAATTAGAAGAGGCACGGAAGGCTGGACTTGCACCGGCCGAGTTGGATGAGGATGGAAAGGAAATTAACCCTCACATCCCACAGTATATGTCATCAGCCCCTTGGTATTTGAATGCGGAGAGACCGGTATGGGATAGTCACTGTTATATCTGCATATAATGCCTTTTTTTTATTAACTTGTAGTTTAAAGTTGGAATAGGAAGGCCTAAATGAATTTTCCCCTTCATTCTCAGAGTTTGAAACATCAAAGAAAATGGAAATCGGATCCAAATTATACCAAGTCGTGGTACGACAGAGGTGCGAAGATTTTTCAGGCTGACAAGTACAGAAAGGGAGCTTGTGAAAAGTATGCTCTCCCTCCCCCCCCTGTGTGTGTGTGTTTATGTGCGCCAATACATATGGGTATTTGTATATTTAAAATGCATACGTGCTTCCTTTCATGTGCAGACTGCTTATCATACACATTTAGTGTTCACTTCATTGATTGTGTCAGGAGTTGGATGGTGGGTGATAATTTTATTTGTTTTTATTTAGTTCTTGGGTTTTTTAATAGTTGAGAAGTCAACTTGATGATCTTCCAACTGATAGTTAACTGAGTGCCTAAATGCAAGGCACGGGTAGGGGGTTCTAAAATTGTGCTCTACAAACTTTCTTGGTTTTCTCAGTCCTTGTGCATCAGAACTATCGATTTCATGTGTTGATGTTGTAAGAACATTTGGATGCTGAATTGGATGAGTTGCTGAAATACATATTAATTCTTGTCCTGTGATTACTCCAGACTGGTGCTGCTTCAAGCATGCATGAAGTTAATAATATTTGATCAAATTTACTGAAGATTGTAGCTATTTCGGAAGTTCTGTAAATACAAGGTGCACGCATGGAGTGCGTTCATCTAGAGTAGAATAAACTTAAAAAATTTTGAAATCATTTTGTTTTACGCACTCTGTGTTGAAGCCTAGGAAGCCTTGGAGTATGATTTGACTTACAAAATCCCATTGAATTACATAAGTTTTAATTTAATATTTATGTATTTACCCTGTATGAAGGACAGATGTGAAGGTTCATGCTCTTTTGTCTCATTTGAATAGAATAAGCCCTTGTTTGAGCCCGTTCTGTAAAAATTTATTTTTTTTCAAACTCATTTTCAATTATACATTCTCCCTGTAAAATAATTTTACAGGTAAACCCAAAACTTTTCCCACTTTTTAACAATATATTCTCCCAAAAATCACTATTATAAAAGTTATTTACCTAAAAAAATGGACCCTAAGTTTAGACATAAAGGGTTTATGACACAGTATGAGAGGTGGCTTTGTCAGTGGGCAATTTTTAATTATTCCGTTATATTACCTCGTGGGAAATAGTCTGCTTTCCATTGATGCACATGCATGTTTTATGATATCTTGGATAGCATGTTATTGAGATTGTCATGTTTGAAAATGATCTTTTTAGATATACCTTATAGATTCCCAAGAAGCTTTACTTGGTCTAAGGAGTGAATATTTTGTCCACCTTTAGTTAAAAAATACTGAGTGCATTTTCTCTGCTTTGGCACCAATTCGCGCTCTTTGGTAACTACATAGGATTTGGTAGGATCTTCATGTTTGCACATCAGATTTGTCGTGTAACTATTATTATACACTGATGCTTGATTATGTTTCATTTTTATTTAAACCTTAGCTTCTTCAATTTCTATGGTATACTTCAAACGAGGACATATTTGTATCATTGTCTATGTTCTTGCTGCAGTTGTGGAGCTATGACACATAGTGCTAAAACATGCATGGAAAGGCCCCGCAAATTAGGAGCAAGGTGGACAAGCAAAAGCATTGCACCAGATGAGAAGATAGAGACATTCGAGTTGGATTATGAAGGTAAACGAGATCGTTGGAATGGTTATGACGCTGCATCATATAAACACGTGATTGAAAGGTATGAAGCTAGGGATGAAGCAAGAAAGAAATATTTAAAGGATCAACAGCTTAAGAAGTTGGAGGAGAAAAATAATAACCAAAATGAAGATGTAGTTAGCGATGATGAAGATAATGAAGATGCTCTGAAAGTTGATGAAGCGAAAGTTGATGAGAGTAAGCAGATGGATTTTGCAAAGGTTGAGAAGCGTGTGCGTACTACAGGTGGTGGTAGTACTGGGACTGTTAGGTGAGTTAATATCTCTCTCTCTTATCTAATTTTCTTTAATAAACTGAAGCCTAAAAGCAGCTTTTTACGTTGCTTGTCTTCTGAGTATGTCTCTATATACTTCCAAGAAAAGTATCATAAAAAAAGCTTCTTTAAGCACAATTAAACTTCAATATTGTCTTGTACATGGAAATATTTGCAATGAAGGTGTGAGTGGACTATGGGTTTGGGGATTTAGGCAGTTCAAATATATATTTTTTCCTGCAGTCTTATATGCTACATGTGTTTAATGAACTTTATTGTTATGAAAGTTCTACATCTATTAATTCGCTTTTTTGATCAGGAACTTGCGTATTCGAGAGGATACAGCGAAATATCTTCTCAATCTTGATGTTAATTCTGCCCATTATGACCCCAAAACTCGGTCTATGCGCGAGGATCCTCTTCCAGATGCAGATCCAAACGAGAAGTTCTATGCAGTAAGTTTTATTAAAAGTTCCAAAACCGATTTATGTTTTAAATGTTTGAAGCTATAATATGTATATGTAAGTATTATCATTTTGATGTCCGGTTTGTTTGAAATATAGGGTGATAATCAGAACAGAGTTAGTGGTCAAGCTTTGGAGTTCAAGCAGTTAAATATTCATGCTTGGGAAGCATTTGATAAGGGTCAAGATGTTCACATGCAAGCAGCTCCCTCCCAAGCTGAGTTGCTTTACAAAAATTTCAAGATAAATAAAGAGAAATTGAAATCTCACACTAAAGACACTATCATGGAGAAGTATGGCAATGCAGCTACTGAAGAAACACTTCCAAGGGAACTTTTACTGGGTCAAAGTGAAAAAGAAGTTGAATACGATCGTGCTGGAAGGATCATAAAAGGCCAGGTAAGGAGTAATGATCTTTTATTCTCTTACTAAAGCTGAATCTCTAACAATGTACTATTGGTTATAATATGTTAATGCAGCTCTGGTAGTACTGCTATTATGTTTCGTCTAAGCAATACTTTATTCCCATGTTTTATTTCTTCCTTTTTTTTTTTTGAGGGTGTGGGGAGAGGGAGAAGGTTTTAGTCTTTATCAAATCATTAGTTACTCTCAGAAGGTTAACGTTTATTATAAATAAAAATGCATGGTTGCTTTGCATTTGCGGGAAGGGAAAAATGAGTGGTAGGGTTAGGAGAGGCAAAAGATTTCTTGACAGTTTGGATGCGAAAGGGAGAAGCCATTGCTAGTAACTTTGTTCTACTTCTGTCTTGGTAGTGGTTTTTAGCTATATCTAGAACTTATAAAAGCACAGCTGTGTATGTCAAGATTTATGGAAACAATAGGTACTTGCCTTGATCATTGCCACACAAAAAGCGTGGATTGAAGAAATCATGTTTCTTTGTTGGATTTTCTTTCCAGACAATGTTAACATTCATCTGTTTTTCCTTCCTGTATCGAATTAGAACATATAGGACCTTGAAGTGCAGGGCCTAACCTGGTGATTGTATGGTATGTGCAGGAGATATCCCTTCCGAAGAGCAAGTATGAAGAGGATGTTTACATAAACAACCACACCTGTGTTTGGGGTTCCTGGTGGAAAGATCATCAGTGGGGCTACAAATGTTGCCAGCAGACGGTTAGAAACAGCTATTGTACAGGTGCTGCTGGCATCGAAGCGGCCGAAGCTGCTGCTGATCTTATGAAAGCTAACATTGCTCGTAAAGAGGCTAATGAAGGTTAGTATTTCTCCTTTGATAGTGTACATTGAGCAGAAATCCTTAGAAAGATATTAGGTTGAAGGTTAAAATTTGCGCATCATATGCAAATAATTTTGAAGGATCACATAGGTTATGGTGGATAGGTAATATTAACAGTCTTTTATGCTGCTGTTAGCTTTTAGAAGTTATATTTACATATGACGGGACTTGTGATTCACTAGTTTCACAAAAGCTGTTGGTGACCCAAAAAATGGTTCCAGAAAACAGCAGAAAGAAAAAAACTGTTGAAGCAATATGCAAAAATTCTTTGTATAGTTTATTAATGATGAATGTTTTAGTAGAACTTAATAGATATCCTACTAAATCAATCATGATAACTACTACAGTAATGTTCATCTAACAGCATAGCTTGTACACACTGATTTCTAAAAACATATTCCGACTTAATTATCGTAGAATGTATAATTGAAAATGAGTTTTGAAAAAATGAGGGGCTGTTTTCTATGTGTTTCAGTTTTGTATTTTGAGTTTTGAATTCATTTTGAGTTTTGTGTTTTGAGTATTCATTTTAAGATTGTTGAAAATGCTTTTTTTTTTGGCATTTTTGAAAAATTGTTTTGAAAACACCCAAAACGCGTTTTGAAAATTTTGACTTGATTATAACTGAAAACACACAAAACGACAAATTGTCGTTTTGAGTTTTCTTTATAAATTTNTTCATTTTAAGATTGTTGAAAATGCTTTTTTTTTTGGCATTTTTGAAAAATTGTTTTGAAAACACCCAAAACGCGTTTTGAAAATTTTGACTTGATTATAACTGAAAACACACAAAACGACAAATTGTCGTTTTGAGTTTTCTTTATAAATTTTTAACTTGTTTTCGAAAACGCGCTTTCCAAAATGGGAAAGAGAACGCGTTTTCACTGTTTTGAAAAATCGAAAACAGAAAATGGCTTGAAAATGACAAAAAGAACAGGCCGTGAGTTTTTGAAAAAATGAGGGCCAAACATAAAATGTTCACAAAATGCATTAATGTAGTATATTGAACAATGTACAATCTAGTTTTTTGAGAAAAATAAGTAGATTTGTGAATTTTACTTAGTTAAACAAATACATAGAATTGTTTATTTGTAAAATGAGAGACTAAATACAATGTACAATATTTGAGAAAATAAAGAATACCTTAATAAATTAATTCTCTATGTCTTGCTGCAAAATAAACTCCATTTGTCTTGCTGCAAAATAAACACATAAGCATCGTCTTTGGCTCTGATTTCTCATTTTTGAAACCAGATATGCCTGCACCAGCTCAGGAGAAAAGACTTGCTACTTGGGGGTCGGAAGTTCCTGAAGATTTAGTTTTAGATGAGGAAAAACTGGTTGAAGCACTTAAAAAGGTAAAACTACATCTTTATTTCTTGTCGTTAGACTCGTTTGCAATTATTTTCGTTCTGCCTGTTTTTGGATTAAAATTTAAACTTTCCTCCTGAAGATTAAAGGGAAGGGAGGGAAGGGTTGTTTTCGGTGTGGAAGTGGAGATTCAAATACCTCTTGTTATTGTCGTCAAGAATTGATTAACTATGAACTTAATTTTTTAATCATTTTTGTGAAATGATGATCATCTTAACGGTATATGTTGTTCAAATAGGTTATAATTCATTACCCGTTATCGTGTTATATTATGTAGCTGTATTTGACAATTTTGTTTGTTTTGTTTAGGAGGACGAAAGGAGGAGAGGAGAAGAGAAGGATGAAAGAAAACGCAAATATAATGTGAAATGGAATGATGATGTACGTTTATTTTCTTTTATTCTCCTTCCACAAGTCATGAGCATGTGATTGAGACATTCTAACAACCCCGTTTCTTGCAGGTTACACCTGAAGAGATGGAGGCATACAGGATGAAGAGGGTCCATCATGACGATCCAATGAAGGATTTTCTTAATTGAAGAGTGTATTAGATTTTAAGAACTATGAAAACTCGTGTTTGCATTATGTATTGAAACATATTAAGAGTGTGTTAGATTTTAAGAACACCGAAAACTCGTGTTTGCATTTTGTTATTGAAACGTGTTTTTGCTTTTACAATTTCATAAAATAAACGAACCATCGTACATTATCCAGTGATTTAAACTGTCTCACTATATGTAATTGCTGGATTCTTCATTAAGAATTGCTGGTTGAGTGCTTAGCGAATTTCAGTAATGGACCTGTGATTCTTGAATAATTTAAGAAATACACGATGACTCGTTGGTTAAAGCTAGTACTTTTATGCTTTGGCCTGCCTTACTTACTATAGCGAGGGGCGATTGAATGTTACGATGTAATAATATTTTTGCATTGGCGTTTTTTTTTTTTTTGTATTACTATTATTGATCTGGTTCTACATAGCGTAGAAGGGTGTGAATGGCATTAAGATTCCTCCTTATTTCCATGGTCCTTTATCTTTGGAAATCACGCTGGATCCAGTAATTGTTGCTTCTGGCCATACATACAAGAGGGATGCCATTCATAAATTGCTCGATCAAGGGTTATGCACATGCCCTTAAACTCGTCAAAAGTTCCAACACAAAAATCTGATTTCTAGTGTTATACAATCAAGGTTCCGATAGCAAATTAGTGTGAGGAAAACGAAATAAACTCCCCAACAATCCTGACGGTCCAAATAATGTCTTGGTTCAATACCGTTCTGAACACATCAATCACGAAGATGATCACAAATATCCTTTACCAAGGACAAATTCAACATCAAGAACCTCTTTCGAAGGTATACGTGGTACCGAGAAGCAAAAGTTTAGCGATTCTTCCAGATTCAGTAAAGAAGATGCTGGTGTCTTCACTGTTCAGGACATTGAAACAAAATTCGACCACTTGTCCCCTGAACCTCGTATGTACACAGCAGGAGTGAAGCGGGATCTAGTCCCACATCAACGGAGTAAACTTCTGGTTATCCCACTTACTCTTCTTTAATTAGGAATTCTGGAATATCTCCGTTTGTCTGGAAAACAGTACCACCACAGCTCAAAAACTATGGTTGAGATGTCTGTGAGTGGAAACCGTGAACTCTCTGGAACATTCTCATTTCCTTCTGAATCAGGGTCTACTGATTTGACTACAACTTCCCATGTTGAAAAACTTGTTGAAGACTTGAAGAGCAGATTGCTTAAACTGAAAACAGCAGCAGCAGAAGAATTACGGTTTCTTGCAAAGTACAACATGGAGAAGCAGATCATTATAGGGGCTATTGCTCCATTCGTATCATTGTTACACGCAGATGTGAAGCTAACTCAAGAGCATGCACTTCTGAACTTACCAATTAATGAAGAGATCGAGTCTGTGAATGCGGAAGAAGGCGCACTCCGTCATCCTATCCACTTTCTGAGAACTGGTAGTGCAGGAGCATAAGAGAATGCTGCAGCAACTATTATCTTATGAGTATCTCTCTGTTTTGGACATGCACAGGATAAAGATCGATCAATCAGGTGCTGTAGAAGCATTGGTTAATATTTTCTCACCTTTTTTTTTTGAGAAAATATTAATTATTCACCAGTTCTCACTTCTCACCTTTTTATTTTTCTCCAATGTTTTGCTATTTCTGCCAACTTTTAAATTTTTAGAACATTAATTTATTTATTTTCAATATAGAAACATAGTCGACCACAAAATTTATGTATTCATCACATTCCCGATTTCCCACTATCTTTCACTATTTTACTACTTGTTCATGTTTTGTTTATTTATTCATTCACAAAAGAATTTATCATGATATTTTAAATAATTTTCTAGTTTTTAATGACAGAAAAGATTTTATTAAAATATTTCTGTTAACATTGCGGATGGATTTACCAACACAATTTTTTTGTTGGTTGATGATACTCTCTCCGTCCCATTTATATATGCTTGTTTTATTTTTCACATGGATTAAAGAAATCTTATTTAATATTATTGGAAAAATAATTTTTGCCAAAAATTTTCCTAATTTACTCTCATTTAATTATCAATAACTAGTAGTAAATTATTATTGGAAGTAGTGAAGAAATAAATATATATTAACAAACGAACAAAACAAAACATTCTTAAGACTATATATGGGACAAGAAAACAAANCAAAAATTTTCCTAATTTACTCTCATTTAATTATCAATAACTAGTAGTAAATTATTATTGAAAGTAGTAAAGAAATAATTGTATATTAGTAAACAAACAAAACTAAAAAAATATTCTTAATAAAGAAACAAGACTTTATAATTGGGATAAGAAAATAAAGAAAGTGAGCCAATATAAATGAGACGTATTTTTTTAATTAGTTTTATGTTTATTTTAGGAGCTGAATATCCCTAAATTCAATATGAGTGCTTCTATTTTCTGATAACATGTGCACTCTTTACGAGGATTAAAAATTCTCGTGTCACCCATTTAAATCTGATCTGAGGCACATGATCTAGCATCTCTTTTTATTAGTCATAAATTATTTTTAATTAAAAATAGCATTTTAATAATATATAACTTCATGTGACATACTCGAAAGCTCCAAGAAATGCTTGTCGTCCAAAAATGTATTTGACCAAGATCAATCATTTACTAAGGGTCTATTTGTCATGATTTTTGTTTTTTGTTCTTGTAGAAGAATTTTCGAATGAAGCTAATTTAATTTTTATTTGAAAACTAATTTTTAAACGAACTTCCCATTCCAAAAGCAATCATGCTACATGTATATCATCTTTTATATTGTGCTATATGACAAAACATCATTGGACAAAATTTTTTTAAAAATAACAATTTTTATATCTATAATTTTCAAAAAAACAAAGACTATGTCAAAATGAATGTACATTTAACATTATTATTGAAGAAAGGCGCGTTAAATCAACTTTTTTCTAAAAATTATCTTTGTTAGAAGGAACACATTCATAAAATAATTATTTTTGAATTCTGAAAGCTACTTTTACTTTTTAAAACCCATGTCAAACTGGCCTAACACTAATACCTGTCATCTCATTTTTCATTTACCCTAAGGGGAAAATGTAAAAGGTATCCGTACAAAAATTAATTATAATTAATACTCAACCTCGAGCCAATCTATTATCTACTAGGCTTTGTTAATCTCGAGGATTGAAGAGGGCAAAATAGGAAATAAAAATGCCACTTTGGGTACATTCCGTACAATGAATTGGGAAATGAGTAAAGAATTTCCTGTCAATTGGGAGTTTGGAGGGACTATTAGTTACACCTTTTATGGGCTCACTTACATGTACTGTCCCATCAATACGTACAAAAGAAAATAAGCACTTAAATATGTATCTTATTTTAACAAAATCAATAATTTTATTAAAAAAATGGACTCAAACAAAGTGCCTAAGTGCTTATTTTCAACATAAATCACTCTAACATGATTAACACACTGACGCTATTTGTTTCGGATTAAAATTAGATTTTAATGTAAATTAAAGTCAACTAATTAATATTACATATTGTATGGGTCTCACAACTTTTCAATCTCTCAACACGATAATCTCTTATCACGTTCATGAAGTACAAAAGAAGGGTAGAATTTGATTCCGTGAGAAATAAAAAATAAAATCGCCCAACTGTTTCTCATTATTAAGAAAAGGTAACGAAGACAAAATATAAGCTTATGTTGTAGCAATGGTCTCTTTCTCCTTATACGATAGATTAATTTTTTTTTTCAAAAGCTGCTTAATAGAGAAGACGAAGATAATGATCATAAAACTTTTAAAAGCAGTTAAAAAAATAAACATTACTATTTATGGTAAAGAACTTTAGGTCTATCCATTCTGAGCATTTTGCAAGTTATGAACATTTTGCAAGTTTACCTGTTCAACGACATTAGCACTTAAATATGTATCTTATTTTCACAAAATCAATAATTTTATAAAAAAAATGGACTCAAACAAGGTGCCTAAGTGCTTATTTTCAACATAAATCACTCTGACATGATTAACACACTATGACACTGTTTGTTTCGGATTAAAATTAAATTTTAATGTAAATTAAAGTCAACTAATTAATATTAATCACATATTTTATGGGTCTCACAGTTTTTCAATCTCTCAACATGACAATCTCTTATCACGTTCATGAAGTACAAAAGAAGGGTAGAATTTGATTCCGTGAGAAATAAAAAATAAAATCGCCCAACTATTTCTCATTATTAAGAAAAGGTAACGAAAACAAAATATAAGCTTATGTTGTAGCAACGGTCTCTTTCTCCTTATACGATAGACTAACGTTTTTTTTTCAAAAGCTGCTTAATAGAGAAGACGAAGATAATGATCATAAAACTTTTAAAAGCAGCTAAAAAATAAACATTACTATAGATAAGGTAAGGAACTTTAGGTCTATCCATTCTGAGCATTTTGCAAATTATGAACATTTTGCAAGTTTACCTGTTCAACGACAT
>CAIGRP010126480.1:0-35821 GCA_903798385.1 Fraxinus cuspidata | reverse complement strand
TAAAGAAATTAGAGATAGATTGAAGTAAATTGATATGAAGTTGTAAAATTTTTTCCTGTATTTATAGGCAAAAAAATAAATCCGTTTTAACAATTTTTAAATTTCAAATTCAAATTTTGAAAATTTTCTATAGTTTGATTAGACAATTACATATAATCAAAATAAAAAAATTTCGAAATCGTAGATTTTTTTCCAAATTTTCAACAGAGTAGCTTGTGCAGGCAGCTTAGTTGCATACACAAGTTTTATATATATATATATGTATGTATGTATGTACGTACGTACGTACGTACGTACGTATGTTTGTAGCGTACGAGCCGGGACGTGTAGCTCGGTGAGCCGCAGGGGCCTATGCCCAAATTGGGGCTCGACCCCACCGAGCCCGAGCCGCCCGAGCCGACGAGCTTTTTTACCATCCCTAAGTGCATTCACGCGCTGTTTCGTGTTCCTCTTTTNCGTACGTACGTATGTTTGTAGCGTACGAGCCGGGACGTGTAGCTCGGTGAGCCGCAGGGGCCTATGCCCAAATTGGGGCTCGACCCCACCGAGCCCGAGCCGCCCGAGCCGACGAGCTTTTTTACCATCCCTAAGTGCATTCACGCGCTGTTTCGTGTTCCTCTTTTGAGGATCTACCACCTCCGTGATTTTTTATTTAATTGGATCCATAGCTTTTTTATCGAGGGTCTTGAGCCACGGCTCTGATACCAACTTTTACGGAGTGTCTTTCTTCTTGATACAGAAAGGGACATCATGCGACAGACAGTCTTCTCTTGGTCGTTTCGGGACGAAAGAAAATTTGATTACAATTTATGGAAAGCTTACAACATAAAATTGAAATGCATTGGAAATAATTTGATCATTGATTGCTTGAAAGCTAGAAATTACAATTCACGAAATCACTAAATTACAATAACTAGTGCAAGGGGCAAACACTAGAAAGCTTGAAACATGTTTGAAAGAATAATACCCCCTATAATAGCATTCGAAACAAAAACCTAAGTGACGGCAGTAGACGTTTAAATGCCGAGGAATCATCCTAAAATTTTCCAATTTCCATCTATTTTACAATTGAATTAAAATATTTACAATGTGTGAGTCAGTGGGCTTAAGTAAAGGTACGGTCATTGACACATGGGTAAGAGATCAATTCTGTTGAATTATCGAAAATGGTAGGCCCACGTCAGCGGTGGACAAAATAACACCTACCCACCATGGGTAGGAGATCATTTCTGACTGGATTAATAAGTGACACGAAAGATTATGGAGTTACACATTGTGCTATAGCGTGTAAACACCAATCTTTTCAGATTCCACTTAAACATAACAAGGTAGAAACTCAATAGCTTATTTTGAATTAGACTAAATCCAATCCTCATAATTCCTCCAGCTAGACTAGGAAAATCAGTTCTGCCAAACTATCTGAAAAAGATGATCCTTTCAGTATAATACAAGAACCATTTCAGCAAAATGCTAGTCAATACAAATTCAGTAAAAAGTAAAACTTACAAGCTCCTTCCATTTCTACTAGTTGAAGGCCTAAAACACCCACAAAAAGGAGCCTTCTTTCTCTTCCCACCGTTCTTCCTCCCATAGTAAATGAAGTCCCTCAGAATAATGCTTGTTTTGCTCCGCAAAAATTTTCCTCGTCCTTTGCTTTTCTTTTCATCCTCAAGTTTCATTAACACGTACTGGATCTTATGAATCTCTAATTGCAGACGACCAATCCGCTCAGACCCTCTTTGTGCTTGTTCCGAAACTTCCTTTCTGCTGAGTTTCACAGCCTCTTTCGATTCTGGGGATGCCCTTCCGTCTGGCGAACGACTCTCCTCAATATTTTTCACCAGTTGACCATTTAAATCAACGAGTTTCTCAACAGTTTCCTCGGCTTCTGCTAGCTGCTCCTGAATTGTTTCAAAATAAACATTCATAGTCTTTCTAGAATTTCTGTTCATCTCCAATTTCCTTCTCAAGTTTTGCAATGTTGTCTGAAGACTTGCGACCTTCTGCCCATCGGATGCAAGTCTCTCAAGGATCTTTCTACTGCTCGTTTCACGACTGGGCTCTGTATATCGTTTAGATAGCTCCAACTTATCAACGCCCAACTCCTTCTCGACTTCTATATCTGGACAAGGTTCCGTGTTTCTCTTTAAGTGCTCAAAATGATCGTACACAATATCACTTTCTGTCAATTTATATGCCTGCTTTAGTGACTCTCCAATTGTTCGACCATGATTTCCGTCCTCGGCAGTTTCCCACAGCTCGAGCATCTGATCATCAGCTCCAACAGTACCTCTCCTGAGTACTCCACGTAATGTGCTATGAGAAACATTATCAAGAGGAATATCTTTCATTAGCATACCATTCCGGGCTTCAATGGATTTTACTTTTATTTTCTGCAACTTGGGAGAATTGCTGGGGTCATTATAAAGTTTGTGCAGACCCGATCTTCGTCGTTGTTTTAAATGCTCAATCTCAACCGTGGAATCAGCTTGCTTGATGTTGGAGCTTGATCTTCCCTGCAAAACAGATTTGTTCATTTCTTCCATTATCTCTCCAACTTCTTTGATTCTGACCTGCAATTTTTGCAAATCGTAAAATTCATTTGGCACGGAGAATCGATCTTCCATACGATTTTGGGACACTGGTTCTGAACACTGCAAAGATGTGGCACAAAAAAAGTTCAGTGAAAGCATTTACCAGTAATGAAAAGATTTCCAGTCGGCATACAATTAAAAGGATAAGAATACAGACCTCAGTCGCTTTCCATTTTAGTTCATCATCAATATTGAACAAATATACTTCACATAATATCTTCAACTTGGAGACAAATGTAGAAATCAAAAATGTCTTATTTTAGCCATTTCATGAAATGCAGAGACTGAGTGAGCAAGTTTGGTGAAGCCTTGCAATAAAGTATAATTACTTAAAATTAAGTTTTAAGCTTAACCAAGCACATTTATAAGCTGAAAAGTTACTTCTAAAAACTTTTTTTACACAAACATGTCTGCCAAAAGAAAAAGGTAAAAGTAACTTTGAGTTCAAAAACTTACTTTATTATTATTATTTTTTTGTATAGTCTGTCTTTACTTCTTTTCTTTTTAAGTTCTTATATTTTCTTTCTAAACTTAGCCAAAATGCCCTATAGTTCATGCTACAGACTTTCAGATTCAAGATATACTTCAGATGAATCTCTGCAAAAACATCACACGGACAATGGTAATGGTAACGAAGTAATTCTGAATACACGACTAACTGCCACATTCTCAATTTCTTAAAATTATAGTTTTATCACATAAAAAAGTGTCATTTCTGAATAAGACTCAGATGGACTGAGAATAAAAGCCTTGCTCCTTCACATATCTCTGACTATTACAAAGGCAACCCCTCATGTCCACAGAGTTCTATTTTAGGGCCACAAATAGAATTGCATGTCCATTTCATAATTCTAGGAGACAGAACACTAAAATGATATTATGTAGGTTCAGCTGGAAAGATTTTGAAGAAAAAGGAATGGAAAGATGAATATTAAGTTCTCGAAGTTTTTACAATGAAGCCATAAATCTGCTCATTATAAGAAGGAAAGTTACCTCTAGCTCCCGACCATGAGCTTCTTTAAGCTTCGTATGAAGGAGAGCATTATGCTCAAGAGATGCCACATCATCTTTTAAAGAAGCTACTACAGGAGCATATGCATATAGTTGGGATTTTAATTCTTCAATTTCAGTCTCCATTGAACTAATTTTCCCTTTCATCCGTCCAATCTCTGATGTTTTTGAAGCACTTTCATCCTCAAGACTCTGACATGCCCCAATAAGCTCATGCACCTTATTTTCAAATAAAACTTCATGGATGGAAGAAATTTGAAGATCAAAATAAAATGTAGCTGCTTCGGCCTCCCAGAGTTCAAACTCGCTGTTCTTCTCTTCAAGCTCTAAACTCAGATTTTGCTCTCTGATTTTCCGTTCTCCTATTTCTTCATGTAGCTGATTCAGTTCAGACACCAAATTTGCATTTACTACATGAAGACTTTCAATTTCTTCGTTCTGAGTAACACTTTTTTCAGAGAGCTGAAACATCTCCTTTTCTAGATTATCTCTCATCTGCATTGATTCTAGAATATCACTCTCCAGTCTGTCCACTGTTTTGCACAACTTTGAGTTCAGGTTTTCGGCAGCTTCAAGCTTCATCTTGGAATCTAGGAGTTTTGTTTCATTCTGAATTAATATCTCCTTTCCATTAAAATTTTCCAGCTCCATCTCAACATTAGATTCCCTGATATCTTGCAGCTCCATTTCCATCCTATGAACAGCATCTTTAAGCATCAAATTTTCCACTTCTTGCATTTCCAGCTTCCCTCTTAACATGCTCATTTCATTTTCAAGATTACTGTTGACCTCATGTTGGCTGTGCAAATCTTCAAGTAGTAAGTTTAACTCCGTAATTTTTTCGGCACCAAAGTTCCTGAAAACTATAGATTGGTTAGCAATGGCTAACAATTCCAGGAGAACAACATCATTTTCTTGGTCTACCAGCCATTTATCCTCCTTGAAATCAACTAACGTTTTCAGCAAAGATCTGTTTTCTTGAAGAATATGAGAATGTGCTTCCTGTAATGCAATGTACGCTTTGTGCAAGTCAGCCTGTTGGACACAAAGCCTTCCCATTTCAGTATCAAGAAGAGCAGTATGTTGGTGACTCTTTATCACCTCGGATTCCAATTTCCTGTTGATATTTAGAAGTTCATCTTTTTCGTTTTTAACTTCAACAAGCTTCTCGGCTTCAATTTTGAATTCCTGCTCAAAGTATATCTTCTGTGACTCTATTTCTATGCCCTTTGACTCCAACTGCTCAAGTAGTGTTACAAGAACTGAGTTTTCAACCAAAAGCTGCTGCTTATCATCCTCATGTTTTGAGATCGTACATTTCATATCCTCGATATTTTGAAGAACATGATGCACAAAGGTTTGCTCATTTTCGACCTTGTCCTCAAGAGTGAAATCGTTGCCAATTTCAAGGGACCTGAACACTTGGTAGATGCCCAACCTCAGTCTTTCAATTTCATCCAACAATAGTTCCGCTTCTACCTGCTGCTCAAGGTTCTCACTCTCCAGCTCTGCAATCACTTTATTTGCCAATTTGGAAGCCTCGACGTGTTTTTGACAGTCGATAATGAGAGAGTAATTTTTTTCTTCCATATCTTTAATGAACTTTTGCAAAACGTACATCTCGAACTGAGCTTTCAGAGCTTTATCACGTTCCTCTTCAAATTCCTTTTTTTCCCATCTATTTTCTTCTTGCAGGAGATGAATATGGTTTTCTAGTACAGAGAACCGACCCTCAGTTTCAAGATTGGAGCTCGTTCGTTCTTGCTTCTCCACACCAAGTGATACCTTTAGTTCTTCTACTTGAAAGTGCATACCTTCTTTCTCCTTCTCTATCCCAGCATATTTTTCTTCCAATCCTGTAAATCTTTTCTCTAGACATTCTAGTCTTCTCTCAACATTTTCCAACTTCACAACTAAGGTGCCCTTTTCACTCAAAAGATGGGATTTTTCGTCCCTAAGCAATTGACAAATCTCTTCTAAGCCCTTTGACTTTTCCCTCAAACCTTCAAGTTCAACCTTTGCAGTCGACAGAGAATTCTCTAGAATAGCATTTTTCTCCAATAGCTTATGCGTGTTCTCAGTTACAGCGTACAACTGAGAAAGAATGGAAGCTTTCTCGGCAACTAGGGCGGACTTCTCTCCATGGAGAAACTGGCAAGATTCCTGCAATGACTTCACCTTTTCACGCGATCTTTCAAGCTCACCATTCGTGTCTGAAAGGGAGCTCTCTGCAGAAGCCTTTTTCTTCAAAAGTTCTTCCATATTTTCCAACTTCTTCAACAATGCTTCTTTCTCCTTGCTTTCTTGCTCACATATTTGTCTCATTCTAGAGTTCTCATCCTGAAAGCTCTTTATAGAAGTTCCAATACAGTTTGGGTTCAGCCCTGCTGCTTCCACTTGTTCGACTAAAGCCTGGTATGTACTGTTTAAGCCTTTCATTTCCTCTTTCAAACACAAAGTTTCCTGCAGAAGCGAGTTACTTTTCGCCATTTGGTGGGAAACCTCTTGTTCAAGCCTCTCCTTCATCTCCCTTAAGCTACGGATTTCAGTTTGCATATTCTCCATTGAAACAGTTGAAGATAACTTCATTTGACTCAAGCTATGATTTTCATCCTTAACCTGCCTAATTTCTTCTTCCAAGCCATGTTTGCATATTTCCAAGTCCTTCAGCATATGTAGCCCATTCTTGAGCTCCAGTGCCAGAGCCTTCTGGTCTTCCTGCGATTGTGAGTGCAAACTTTGTAGAGTCTGGAGAGTGGCTTCAATTTGTGCATAATGTAAGTGCTCGTCTAGAAGTCGAGCCTGAAGTTTCTCCAACTCCTCCTCCTTCTCGGAAAGTTCTTGATCTTTCATTGCAATCTTATTTGCCAAATTTTCTGCCTCAACACATAGTGACTGATTCGACGATTCCAACAGAAAACACTTCTCTTCAGCATTCTTTAGCTTTTCTGTTCCATTACGAACTTCATGCTTAAGGCGATCGCATTCCTCTTTGGCAAGACTTGTATCATGCTCAAGCTTGGATATGGTCTCCAGGCAGCACCTGTACAAGAAGGCAATAGCTTCTTTCTCCTCCTTTAGCTTAGCAAGAGCTTCTCTCAGTTCACTGACTTCAGTTTCAGCACTTTCTGCTTGTTTCTTAAGGGCTCGGGCTTCCTCCTCGGCTATTGCAATTATGTTCTCCAAATCCGATATTTTTCCAAGACACTGTTTGTACTGATGAAATGCGGTATCTTTTTCAAACTTTAACCTTGAAATTTCATTTTTCAGAGTTTGAGATTCATTTTCAGCTTTAATTGCTCGTTCCTTCATATCTTCTTGGATTTGTGAAGCCATAGCCTCCAGATTAGATATCTTCTCCAAGTACTCTTTTTGTTTGACTAAAGCAGTGTCCCTTTTGGCCTCTAACTGCACAAGGGCTTCCTTCAATGTTTGAACTTCAATTTCGGCCCTACTTGCTTTTTCACCGAGCTTCATAGAATTAATTTTTGCATAATCGAGCTCTCCCTCAAGATTAGATAGCTTTTCAAGACACCTTTGATACTTATGAAAGACATCTTCCATTTCACCTTGCATATCAGCGAGTGCTTTCTTCAAGCCTTGAACTTCATTTTCAGCTTTTCCTGCTCTAGTAGACTCAAAAAGAACCTTCTCTTTCAGATTATGATTTTCATTTGACAAGTGGAGCACTTCATCGTGAATGCCTTCTTTTCTTTCTTTTTCCACGTTCAGACCTCTCTTTGCTCTTCCTTCAGTAGACCTCAGATTTTTTGCATCTGCTTCTTTCCCTGAGAAAATATCATGGAATTGTTTCAAACCTATATTTCTAATCCCACCTTCAATATCTCCCATACGAGGTCCATCCTCAGAGGCGCTCTTATGTAAGTCATGTAGGTCAACTAATGCACGTAGTGAACGTTTTATTTCTGGTGTGTGAGGCTCCATATCTAGTCCCACAGATTTCGAAGGTGAATCTTCAACCAGTTCATAAGGTACTTGATCCGGAAATGCTTCAGCTATGGTTCGATGGGCATGTCGGAGTTCCCCAGTCGCATGATCATATCTTTCAGCTAATGCACGGTAAGCCCGGTAGAACTCCTCCACCAATTTCATCAACTCGGGACGTTTTTTATAGTACATTTCGGCCCTTCTTGCAAATGAATCAGCATCTTCTTCAATGAGCTTGATCATGGATTTCACTTTGGAATCCATATCTGTTCACCAAACACATAGTTTATATTTCCATTTTGATGTCATTGTCTCAAAACCAAGCAGAGAAAAGATGTAGTATTATGTAAAAGTAACAGAGTGCAATATGGGGAAGGTTAATCAACAAAAGTATGATTGCAATATTTGTATTATGCATGCTTTCTTTTGGATTTTGTACACAATGTGATTCAGACTTCCACATGAAAGCAACAAGCCGCATAACATCCACCAAAGCAATAAGCGAAGCTTAAGCGACCATGACACACCCCAAGAGAAGCTAACAGTCTTTATTTCTGAGTTCAATCGTGTTATCATGAATATAAAAAAATTACTTAACTATAGTTAATGGCTTGACAAATAAGTGTGTGAATCCAGAAATTTTTATCTATTGCTTTAATTGTATATATGCAGTGAAATCAACAGTTATGGGTCAAACCATAATCCCGAACTCCAAGAGCAATAAACACAAAAATAAAAATAAAAAGCAAAGCAAATCCACAGATTTATAGTGGTTTAACCTGAGTTTGAGATTTGTGTCACCTTCAATGTAAAGACCACTTGACATGGCAGATTTTCACAATAATGATAAGGAAGATTTAAAAAAAAATTTCACACACCTCCCTGTCTTCTCTACTAAAAAATGCACCCCTTACCCTAACATCCTTTTAGAAGTTTACACAGTCAATTGACAATCAAGGAAAAAAGCGTGCAATACAATTATAGTCCACATAGTCCAATGTATTTTAAAAGCACAAATCAGAAAACTATTTTATACGAACATGTTAAAGAGTAAAAATGTATTAGTACCATCCTCTAATGCAGCATATTAAAATAAGAAGAGAGAGAGAGAGACTGCGGAAATAACCCACCAGTAAGGTTGTCTTTGAGCCATTTTGAGTTCTTTGGGCTAATGTGGCTGTCCCACCACCAAGAATACAAGCTCCTGGATTCGGAGTGTAACAAAGTTCCCATAACTCCAGCAAATAACAAAAATGCAACTGCCCTTGACTTGGGGAAAGCTTGTCCCTTATAATCCAGATAACTGATCCAGGCCAGTATTAGAATTCAAAATTCAGCCGAACTATGACAGGTTTCTTGAACCTAGTCATCAGAATGACAAAAACAAACATGATGTTGCAAAAATCTTTATCTGGAATTTCAACACTTTATGCTTCCATATAAGGATCTATAGAATTGAAACAGATGATCCTGCATCGTACAATGATCCACAGATTGAAAATTATTAAATTTAAAGTTACCTGCTCAGTCAGGCACCAATCAGAAGTTAACGGAAAATACAGTTCCACCAGAATGGCCTCTAAGCTAATATTCACAAAAAACCTGCAGCAGAGGATAAGTAAATACAACATTGTTCGGATTTCTTATACACACTGCAAACTCGAAATGTAAGTGGACCACATCGAATTTGAAAAAATGATACAGCAGTAATACAGAGGTGACTAAAATTCGACCATGATTCATAGTCTACTTCTTGATCTACCAAAGACTACAGAAGAAATGGAAAATAAATAAATTAACAGTAGCATCATTACATAAAACAGCCGTGCTGACATTTAAGTAAATGAATCCTATAATGATTCATTAAAGAGAGAGTAAAGAATTTTAAAAAATAATAATAATAACAGACATTCAATTCACAAAATTTGTAACCTTATACAAATTGATCAACTAGATAAACAAGTTTTTTTGAAATAAACAATTGCATAGGAGAAATCACAATAAAGGGACAAAGCTTTTTAAAAGAAAATCCAACCACATACTCAAATCTGGCAGCAGAGGATGAACATATATTTGCAAAAAAGGGGGAAAAAACTGTAAATATTTTATACACCAACTACATAAAAACACAAAAATGTGTTTAGAACAAATAAGTAGGCAATGAAAAACACAAAATAAAAGGACATATTTTTATGCCAACAAGTCTCATAAAGAGAAGAATAAGAAGAAATGTAATAAACAATTACAAATCAACAGATTCGTGTAATATTTAGAAATTGTAAAATCATGATTCATGAAATCTGTTGATAAAACTGTAAAAGAAAAATCAAACTTCACTGAATCTCAAATTCCTAAATACATCAAACATTTCAGTCAAATAATTTTTTTGCAAATGGGCCTCTAAAAAATTTCAAGAAATTGAACATTTGAATTTCTTGACAAGCAAAAACGAGGAAAAATTAAGAAATCAAGATCAAAACTTACAAATGAAGATGAAAATCTGGTTTGCAGTGTCTTGGTCAGCAGCTGTTGTCAAGAAAATCATCCAGCTGCTAAGATTTTCACTTTCAGTCCATCTTTCTCTCACAAATCGAACTCTCCAACTCCGTTTTCTCTCTTCATCCGTGATGGGTCATCTGCATTTTCGTTCTCCTGTCTCTGTCAAGTATCGCGTTGTTTGATAAACTGTAAAAGTACTCAAAGTGAAAAGCTCGCTCGCTCGCTCGCTCTCTCTCTGTACAGTATACACATTTTTTTGCCTTTATACACACACAGTATTCTTTTGTGGGCCGAGGGAATTAAAAAAATGGGAAAATACGAGTAACAGTCATGATTTCATTAATTGGGATTCTGTAAACGGACATGTTTCCTCTGTGAATTCTGTCGTTACTTTATTGGGTAATACAAATGGGGTGTACTCATGACAAAAGCAAGAAAATGAGGCAGGCTTTGCTGTGGGTGCACCTTGTTTGGATACTGTTGTTCAAAGTTTAGTTCATCCCCTGACTTTAAGTCTGATGTTTAAAAATAAACTCTAGAAAATTCTATTTTAACATTTCACAGTGGAGACTGATTTTTGTTCTCCAAACTTGAATAGCAAAATCCATTTTTCTATTCTCACTTCATGATGATTGCATAAATAAAGTTATATATTTTAATACTTTACTTCTTACACAATTCAAATATCAGTCATCGACATGTACAAAATATTCTTAAAAATAGATGAGGAAAAGCAAAATTTTTTTTTTAAATATAATAAATAGCTAAAATAGATAGCATTTTTCGATTGTATAAAATAATCTCTCTAAATTCAAAAACGGTCTTTATTATGAGTTATGCTTTTTATAAATAAAAAAAATCTTTTGGAAATGTTCTTAGTATATCCGTAATGGGTTGGTCGAGTTGGTAATCAGATGTGAAAATTTTAGTCCATTTTTGGTCCTCATTATTTTCGAAATATATTTTTTTCTTTTTTATTTTTAATTACAAATTTTTCGATAAAATAATATTACACCCAAATTTAAAACTTTTTCTTATTTTTTAACCACACATTCTCCATCAAAATATTATTTTAAAATGAATTTGTGCCCAAAAAAAAGCTTAAATAGGCTCATAATGTTTAAGAAAGTGTTATTTTATTTTTAGAAGTAAGTTTCGTAGTTTAAATTTAAATATGGATAATGTGTGACCTAATTAGTGTGTCTGGTCAAGGCATCGGTCAAATGATATAAAATTAGATAATCTCAAATTTATTTCAAATAGTATATGATTAATGTCTAAAAGAGTCATGTCATGTAAAAAATAAGTCATAATTTTATCATCAGTTTTCTAATTTGCAAGAACACACACACACACACACTCTCTCTCTCTCTCTCTCTCTCTCTCTCTCTCTCTCTCTCTCTCTAATATAAAGTTTAAGATTGAGCAGTAAAGATTTTATGATTGTGCATCCATATAATGTATGCAATTTAACAGAATAAAATTATAAGTATCATGAGACTATCACAATAAATCGAACTCAAAAAAATCATACACCAATGTGATACCGTCCTACACGTTTTCAACCATTTTTATCATGAGTTTTGCACGACTGAAAATCATATGTTTTTTAAAATGGAATAGAAAACCTCAAAATTAAACATTATGAAGTTAATTGCTCTCATGCTACAATATTAAAATATTAAAAAGAACACATTATTATGTAGAATGTAAATCTTAAAATATGTATTTTTATATGATATATTATAAATCTCTAAAAATTGAAATATATCAAATACTTTTATGATGACATTTTATAGGAAACGAAAAGGATACACGTTATAGACGGTCTTGGTCCTTCATCTATTGCATAATTAGAGATTTGATATCCAATCTTTAAAAAAAAGGCAGTTTAATCATCATTTTTTAAATTATTTTTGTAAAATTAGTCCCCAATAATAGCAAGTATCTAAATCTATTATAAATTGTTACCTGGTCGGTCTTCGTGAAGACTTGTTTCGCTTAAAAGTTCGATTTAAGATGAAAAAAAAAAAATTAAACATTTTAAGGACCAATAGATATGTTTTTCCAAACTCAGAAAATCTTGTTTTCAAATCACATACAACTACTATGTTTATTGTTGGATGCACATTATCTTCATGTAAGTAGGATTAAAGAATAAAAATGTATTTGTTAATCATTATATTTAATTCAAATACTTAAAAAGGATTGTCTCTTGGAAAAAGGAAAAAATGAAAAGAAGTGAGAGTTCTACACAATAATTTGCCACCAAAAAATGGTAGTTTTGAATGGATAATAATTGAAACAGAAGCTTGTAGGGGCCCTTTTTCTTTCTGCAATAAGAATGTGGGGGATGAAATGTAACGAAAATGTAACTTTTTCTATAAATTTGACCTTTTTCCCCTCATAAAAACTTGCTTTTCTTCTTCTTTTGTTGCTTTCAAATAATGTTATAAATTTGAAGATTGTCTTATGCTGCACTTCAATCTCAAAGACGACTTGCCCTATAAGATGAATATTAATATATAGTGTAATGGATGAATAAGAAAATAATATCTAAATAATTAATATGTAACAGTTTGAGCTATTTATTTTTTATTTAAAAATGACCTTTTATGAAGGAATCACAAGACAAGACTCATCATGGTATCATAGTTTAAAAGGCTCAAATAGGCAATTTAAATCATGCTCGAATGAATAATTCAATTCAATGTTGGAATTCTCAATGAACCAAGATATTGTAGATGCATGTAAATTAAGATAAATCTTAAATCAATTAAATATAAAAATGTAATAGCCATCACATCTGGACTTAAACAACTTCTAATTCTCAACATGATAATTTTTTTAGTTGTATACAGACACGACTAATGATGTATATAGACATCGTGGTAAAAATTCATGATAGCTAAACTGTAAGATAACACAGCAGAATGTAGCTTTGGACTGAATCTGAATTTCATATTATTTCAACATCAGCAATACAAGTCCAAATATATGAAAGGCAGGAAGGGGTAAATGAGTAAAAGAATCATCTTAACAAACTATATAACAGAAAGAATAAAATTGCACCTAACCATGTGCTACACCACGAGCTAGCAGAACACCTAGATGATAAGCTAATGGCCTTATGATACATATACATATTGAGCTGATAATTTAGTTGCCTTGTGGTATATACACGATACATTCCAACAGCCTGTTAGTTGCCTTGTGGTATATACACGATACATTCCAACAGCCCCCCTCAATGTGGAGAATAGATGTTTTCTATTCCCATCTTGGATAAATACAACTTCAAGGTATAGAAGAGAGTGCCTTGGTGAACATGTTTGCAAGTTGTGATTGTGTATGAATGTAAGATGTGGATATATGTCCAGCTTCGATCTGATCTCTGATTAAGTGACAATCCAACTCGATGTGTTTAGTTCTTTCATGGAATACTGGGTTGATGGCTATGTGTAATGCTGCCTGATTGTCACAATATAAGGTAACTGGTTGGGAATAATGGACTTAAAGATCTTTCAGAATGTATTTCAGCCATGTGATCTCACAACAAGTACAGGCCATTGACCTGTATTTCGCTTTAGCAGACGATCGAAATACCACACTCTATTTCTTAGACTTCCAAGAGATTAGTGAATCCTCAAGGAATATGCAATATCCAGTAATAGACATTCGAGAATTAGGGCATGTTGCCCAATTAGAGTTACAATATGCTTGAAGAATCAACGAGGATGAAGATGAAAATAAGAGACCTTGTCCTGGTGCCAGCTTGAGGTATTTGATCACCTTATGAACTGCAGCAAGATGTAAGTAAGAAGGAGCTTCTATGTATTGGCTAAGATTCTGAATGGCATAATATATGTCGGCCTAGTCAGGGATAAGTACATCAATTTTCCAATTAGTTTTCTATAAGATTAGGTAGTTCCTTTCCTGTATCCTTTCCTAACTTCAAATTTTGGTCCATGGGCAGCTTAATTGGTTCAGCTCCAAGTAGTCCCACATCAGCTAACAAGTCTAAAGTATATTTGCGTTGAGAGATGACAATTCCTTTGTTTGATCTTGCAATGTCATCTAGATAGACAAGTAAGGCTGTAAAAGAATGATTTGTGCTATAATCAGCTTTCGGCTGAGAGAAACCAAATTGTATGAGTGCTACAGAGAATATGGAGTACCACTGCCTTGAAGCTTGCTTCAAACCATATATGCTCTTTAATAACTTGCAAACCTGATTAGGAGTTCCCTTTGTGTAGCCAGGGGATTTTTGCATGTAAACTTCTTCATGTAAAACTCCATGTAAGAAAGCATTACTTACATCAAATTGCTTTAGGTGCCAATTTTGAATTGTTGCTATGTCTAATAGACATCGAACAGTTACTAGCTTTGCAACAGGTGAGATAGTTTCACTGTAGTCTATTCCTTCCCTTTGTGTATATCCTTTGGCTACAAGTCTTGCCTTGTGCCTTTCAATGCTTCCATCTGAGTTATACTTCAATTTATACACCCATTTGCATCCAATTGCTACCTTTCCTGGTGGAAGATCAGTGAGAGTCCAGGTTCTGTTCAACTCAAGAGCCCCTATTTCTGAATCCATTGCCTTGCACCAATCGTGATCACTCATTGCTTGATGATAGGTACTAGGTTCAATGTGTGTGCAAATGGAAGTTGAAAAATCCTTGAACTGAGGTGATAGCTTATGATAAGAAATAGCGTTAGAGAGGAGAAAAACCTTACCTACAGAGTCTAGACACTTTGTCTTGAGAGAAGATTGGACTGGCTGAATTGATGTGGCCTGATGACAATGGAAATCTTGCAAGTACTGGGAGCCTTTTTGACATTTGTAGATTTTCGAATGATGGGTGGTGTGAGAGATGATGGTTGACGAGTATCATTAGGTGTATGACTGTTAGATATATCCTGATTAGATGTGTGTGTTCCAGGTGAATGAGGCATTACATTTGGTCTTGATTCAGATGTATAGTTGTTAATATCAGGAAGTGGCTTAGTAAGGACAAGTTCAGCTTCATCAATAGGTTTTGCAGTCTATTTGTAAGGGAAATAGGTTTCATGGAATGTTATATCACTAGATATAAAAATGGTTATTGTCTGTAGGTCCATCGCCTTGTATCCTTTAACTCCAAAGGGGTAGCCTAAGAAAACATATTGGCGCCCTCTAGGATCAAACTTTCTTTTCCTATATGACAATGTGGAAGCATAGCAAAGGCATCAAAAAATTCTAAGGTGGGAATATGTAGGTGTGAACTGGAATAACACTTCAAATGGTGATTTGTTTTGCAGCAATGGTGTGTGAGTTCTGTCTATCAAGTATGTGGCTATAAGGATGAATTCATTCCAACAAAGTAGAGGAGGACCTAACTGAAATTTCAAAGCTCTTGCAACATTCATCAAATGTTGATGTTTTCTTTCAACTACGCCGTTTTGTTGAGGGGTCTCAACACAACTTCTTTGTTGAATGATCCCTTTTAGGTTGTAGAAATCAGTTAGTTTAAATTCAGGTCCATTGTTATTTCTCTATATTTTTACTGAAATTTGGAAATGATTTCTATCATTTGGATAAATGTCTTAATGGAATGGCTAACATCAGATTTTCTTTTAAGCATATATACCCAAGTGGCTCGTAAAAAGTCATCCACCACTGAAAGAAAATACCTAGATCCATCATGAGTTGTGGTGGGACAGGGACCCCATATGTCACAGTGGATAGTGTCAAAGAGTTGTTCAGTTTTATGTGTGCTCATAGGAAAAGGATTCTTGTATTGCTTTGCCAATGGACACATAAAATATGGAATCCTTCTAGCATTGTTGTAATGAGAAACAACAGAATTATCTGAAATAAGTTTCATTCTAGAATCTGATATGTATCCTAAACGATAATGCCATAAGTGTGGCTGAACATCAGAATTAATAACAGAAGTGGCAGTAAGAGGTTGCCTAAGATTAAGAGCAGATAAGGTGGTCATTAGAGCTCTAGATGGAACTTTATGGACCATGAGTCGATATAGGCCACACCATATTTCACCTTTCCCAATCGTCCTCCAAAACAAAAGGTCCTGTACATAACATGCATCAGACATAAAAATTAAACAACAAGACATCTGTTGTTTTAACCTTTTAACAGATAGCAAATTGAAATGAAAATTAGGGATGCATAATACATCATTTAAAAGCAATGAATCGGTTAATTTTACTACACTAGAATGTGTAGCTGGAACAACTTCTCCAGTAGGTAATTTAACTGAGAGGGAGGTTTTTGATTTAATGGAAGTGTAAAAGTTGGTGTTACAGATCATATGATCTGTTGCAACCGTGTCAATGATCCTGGAGTGCTAGTGAAATCATGAATGTGTGTGGGTGGAACAAATAAACGAGTGGTTTTACCAGACAAATCAGATGGAGGTTTAATTTTTGAATGATCAACGGTCTACACATGATTGGCAGAATGAATGGCCTGTGAGTTATTCTTAGGTCGAAGAAAGGCGAGGAATTATTTGTATTGTCCCTTGGTTAAAGAAACTGGTCTCTCATTTTCTTCCTGCATCACACTTGACTGGTTTACAAAACCCCCTTATCTTCTCTGGCCTTTGTACAATTTATGATTTGGAGGATAACTTTGTAACTTAAAACACTTCTCCATATTATGTCCCATCATGTTGCAGTGTGTGCATATAGGAGCCTCAGTATTTCCTGCTTTGAAACATTTGTCCAAAGTATGTCCAAGAATTTTGCAATATGTGCAATATGGTCTATCCTTCTTGCCCGTGACATTCGATCTTCCATATTTGAGTGATCTGTTATCTCCATAGAGTTTCCTAGTTGTCATTGCAATGGATTCATTGTTTATAGTAATGGAGGTAAGTTGTTTTTACCTCTCCTGCTGCTATATATAGGAGAATACCTTGTTAACGATGGAAGATGATCTATCATCATGACTTGAGCTCTGGTGTTATCATAAATTTCATTCAACCCCATCATGAACGTTATTACACAATCACGTTGATGCCTATCAACTAGCACCTTCAATTGTCCACAACTACATTCTGGAATAGGATCATAAACAGATAGTTCATCCCAAATCGTTTTTAGCTTACCATAGTAGATGCTTACAGAGTCATTCTCTTGTTCCAAATCAGACAATGCCTTCTTCAGTTCATATATCCTTGGGCCATTTTGTTGAGAAAATCGGTCCTTAAGTTCTCTCCATATCTCATTCGCCTCATCCATGAATGCAACACTGGATCTAAGAGAAGGAGATATGACATTTTGGATCCATGACACTACCATGTCATTACATCTTTCCCATGGATCAAAAGAATCACTAGTTGGTTCAAGTTTAGGTAATGTTCCATTGATGAAACCGAGCTTGTTTTTAGCTCGGAGTGCCCTTGACTAGGTAGGATAGTTATTGTAGTTAGTAATTCTGTGACTAGAACAGCTCCTGGGTTATCTGAGTTCTCCAACCTGTAATGGTTAGAAAGGTGGGGAATGTGAAGGGGAGTTGTGTTTTCACTACCAACAGAGTTCATTCTGACAATAGTGGTCAAGTCTCTGATACCATGTAAGATAACACAGCAGAATGTAGATAATAAAGGAGACTAATAGCTTTGGATTGAATATGAATTTCGTATTATTTCAACATTAGCAATACAAGTCCAAATATATAGAAGGCATGAAGGGGTAAATGAGTAAGAGAATCATTCTAACAAATTATATAACAGAAAGAATAAAATTGCACCTAACCATGTGCTACACCACGAGCTGGCGGACACCTAGATGCTAATGGCTTTATGATACATATACACATTCAACTGATAAGTTAGCTGCCTTGTGGTATATATACGATGCATTCCAACATAAACATAGCTATATCGTGAAGTTTTTATTTCTTTCTTTTTCACGAACATAGAAAAAGCATGCAATATAATGTAAATACAATACATGTATAATTGTTTCGATGATAGAATCTCAAATTATACTCCGTTTGATTAGCTAAATATAAGATTTTCAATAAATTTCGATAAAAGTTGATGATATATGTAGTTAAAAATAGATGAAAATTGTGGGTTCCATAAAATGTAGAGTTAAAATTAATTATTAACTTTGACTTATTTATCAATTCTTTTAGCTAAATCAAACAAGTAGTTAAAAAATCATGAAACAAAATACTAAGTCTCTATCTGACAGAAATTAAAATTAAAATTTTTATTGAAGTCAAAGTCAACAATTAATTTTAACTACATATTTCATGGAGCACATGACTTTTTAACCGCACATTTCATCAACTTTTATTAAAATTTGTTAAAAAATTGATTTTAATCTTTACCAAATAGGGACTAAGTTCTAAAGTATATATTACTTGTATTAATTAATGATCTTTAACAATCAAAATGATCAAAATGGGAAGGTTGTTGGCTTTGATATTTAAAATCAATAAATTATTGTGTGTGGTTGTAATTTAATTCGTATTCAAAGTCATTTCCATATCAGAGCAGTAGAATTTATGAATCTGCACATGGTAGACGCAACAAAGTTTTCTTACAAAATATTATCCATGGTCCACTTTTGCATGTGGGCGATTCACAAAATCCTTTTTATCAACTAATATCTTGCTTAAATTTCCTTCACCTAAAACTACTAATATATTTTTTTATGGGGAAGTGTGAATAAAATTCTTCATCAGTTGATTTATGAATATACATGAAGTAAATAATAATTTTGTAAGAAGATTCGAATACTTTTAATAAGTAACATGTTAGGATAGAATATCAAGAAAATTCTTGAGAAGTGGTTATTGAATTAGGTCTCAAACTTAACTATATGAATGTACAAAATATATGATAGATCTAGCTAGGTGAGAAGAATTTATTGACCACTTTTCTATAGCTAAATTATTATATGTGTAGCACTAGTACAGTAATTCAAGAAATTGCAAATTGATATTAGAAAATTTATTGCAAAATCTATCTCTGATATTCAATGAAGAATTAAAATTTTTGTAGTTTGTCACGAAATTTAACATTATATTTATATAGAAAATTTATTAATTAATATGTCATCTCTTCTTTTCAGGGGAGGGTTCATAAGCAAGTGACGGAATGATTTGGACCCCAAAAGAACGTGTAGGATAAGCATGTGGTTCAAGAGACGGTCTAAAATTTGATTTCCTTAAGAACAATAGGAAATGAGGAATCTATTGATGAAGTTTATGCCACAACGATCTGTATGGAATGACTTTTTTTATTGATGGTTTCCTCTTTGAGAAAATAATTTTTATTTTTCTAATTCTCCAACCCTGCATGTTTTTGAGTCCTCAATGCCTTTAATTGAATATTATAATTTTGTTGGACTCCTATCTCTAGAGGGTGAGGGTATCTTCTTTCTTTTGGTAGTTCTTAAACTCAAGTTTCTAGTTTTTTGACAAAATTCAAATATAAGTTTGAGTTAATATGGTGACCCTTCTACGGCAACCTCTAGTCTTAATTGTCGTTATGATCACTCTCAAGATACCTATCAATCACGTGAAATGTCTACATGGATAATTTATTCAGTTTATGTACATAAACCCTCCATCTCCCAAGAGGGCAATGCTCTCCTCTTGTCTAAAGTACTAGAAGGAAAACGAAGAGGACTTTAATCGGATCAAACAAAAAAATATATTATATGATGCTTTCTTTGTTTGACGCTAATATCAACAACGGAGCGTTCGTTGCTTATAATTTGCAACTGATTTTTGTTGAATTCATTTGTAAATCTAGCATATTTTTTTTTTCTATTAAAAGTTAAATTAAAGAAAATTTAAAACATTTCAAGTAAAAAAACTAAACTAATTTTTTTAAATTGTAAAAACTATTTAACTAATACTTTAAAATCATGGGCAACTCAATTGTAAATGATACAAAACCGTGCCTTGATGGAACAAGTCCTATTTTGAGCTTTCATCTTGAAACATCAATCACACATTCATCAACTTTAATAAAAAATTACTACAGCCCTAATTTCTAACTGTCCAAATGAGGGCTCATTTTTCTGACAAATAAGATTACATACACCTTTAGGAAACATTATACACAACTCATACCAATGGAAGTTGGGAGCTTTACTGACTATAGTTGAATAACAAGACAATTCACTTGAATAGTCATAATAATGCATCAATAAAAAAGTTTATTAGGTAGAATCAAACATATATATTAATTGTCACACAACGAGTTTCCTTGTTCCACTTGTTATCTACCAACAAAATGAAAAGGACAATCACTGTTTTTGCCGAATATATAAGGATTTCAGCACTTGTCTGCTTGTAGAATTATCCAGTTGAGTAAAAACAAATTCTTGAATTTCTTTGTTTTTTAAGCCAAACTTCTTTGTCCAGATCACTAACCACTTTTAAGTTAATCTTATAATATGACAGTAGAGACATAGTTGGCAGAAAATAAAAGAAATTCATGTAGTTGGGACGTTTAATTTACGTTTAGCGTTTACGTTATGTTATCACTCAAAAGGAGATAATACGAAACAAGCGTTGCACGCCCAAACCTCTCCCCACAAAATACAAATTATATGACAATATTCAAAGTTCTCAAATCGTGCAAAATAGTCAAGGACTCATATATTCAAGAAGAAAGAAGATTACTAACTAATTTTTTCACAATGTAACAATTTTTAATCGTTTCAATCACTGACTAATTTCTAGAAACTTTAGACCGTCAAACTTATTAATCCATTTAATTAAATTATTATCCATTTTAATTTAATTTAAAATTATTAGTCATTACATTAATTAACCTTTTTATGCTACATCAATTGTTGTAAGAGAAGGACAAATAAGCCAGCATGCATTTTTCATCCTCTTCTTTCCTCCAAAGTAAACATGTTGTCATTGATGTTGCTCTCCACCAGCTTGTACAATTCTTTGAATAAACTCTACCCAATCTTCGCCGACACACATTGTGTGTGTATATATAAATATAGAATAGGTCTCCAACCTATTGTTCAAATAACTAAGTTGGTATTCAACATGTAAAAAAGAGCAAGTTGGTCTCTTGCTTTTATTATAGTTGCACTATCATACTTATTCAAATCTATGTTAAGAACTTGTTTGAGCCTCATTTTTTTGCTCAAAACGCATTCTGGAATAGTATATTGTGGATCATATTTGTTTTAAAAAAAAAAAATTGGATTTGCGTGTAATATTATTTTATTGAAGAATATGTAGTAGAAAATATGAGAGAAAAAATATATTTTAAAAATAATGGAGACCAAACAAGGGCTAAATCTTCATGTAACCCTCGTGTGTACAAGTTTATGATAGTAGACATTGCTTCCTAGCTTAGGATGGTTGAACTTCCGCTAGATGGCCAAGTAACAATGTAAGATTTAAATTTTTTTTTATGATTGAGACCGATTGTATCATAATGAAAGTTTGAAAAACCAACTTGCTAATTACGAACAGCAAAAATCTCTCTCCTATCATTAATATAGTGTGGAAAAATTAGATGAGGGACAAATGTAGATGGACCCTTTGCCTTAGACTTTGAAACCCATTTTAGACTTACAGAATACATTTCATTTTAAAATGCAATCTTTCCACCAACTTCTTGCATGAAAAGGAACAATAATTTTGTGTACAATATCTATAAAGTTATTTAGGGAGAAAAGAAAAAGTAATAATATGCATATGGGGCCTTGCATAAAGATAAGATCCAAATGGTGTTTTTGTTTCCTAGCTAGGTGTGATGGCCAGCTAAAGACCCCATCCATGTTCCCCCACTAAAGATTCTCAACAATGTTTATGGGTTCGTGCAATTATTTTGCTCTGTACTGTGAAAATACAAGTCCATGCCATAGATGCCCCCACTCTTCGATAGATCACAGGCCCTCTACTTTATTACATGTGTAGATGTGTAAAGTAAGTTAAATCAAACATGCTACTTAATTCATTATTTTTTTACATTAACTTTGACACCCTTTCACATGGCACTCATCATAATCTTTGATTTTTCAAACACCCTTCACATTATTGGCCAAATTTTGACACATGGGGATTGTCATCCTTAATGTAAACAAAAATGTACATCTAAAATAATTCAAGTGCAATAAGATAACTTCTAAAAGAATGATTGTTTTGCCGCAAGAGCTATAACATCAGTTTAAATAATCATCCACGATATATCCAATTAAAAGAGTAATTTGTCATTGTACTATGTATATAAATGAGCTAATCATTTAATGTCATTTATGTTGCAATCTATTCTCATGTTAAATATGAGTGTGACTAAATAACATTGTTCCTTCTAAAATGATTTTGCACGATTTTCACTTTTTGAGTAAATAATTAGCCCGTGTAAAAAAGGTGCAAGACCCAACAAGACCTATAATCATAGCCCATGTCGAATCAAGCTTACCATCAAACTCGACATTGATTTTTAATTATTTTGCTCTTTTATGGTTTTTTAGTCCAGTTGGTCTCCCTTTAAAATAAAATCTTTAATTTCATACTTATTTTCAACCACATATTTACACAATAAACTATTTTATATGTAAATTAAAAACATTTGCTTACTTTTTAACCACATGTTCACCAAAAAATCAGTATTCATAATATTATTTTTTTTTTCAAAATAATGACCATCAAATCGGGGCTTAATAACAAAAGATAACATAAAGGCCCATTTTAAGTTTGAACTTTGATAGTCATGGGCTTTTCCCAAAAAAAATAGAAAAAAAAGAAAAAAACACTGTATATTCTAACTAATGTGTTCTTTGCACCCACTAAATTAGAGATTGGTTACATAAAGATTTTTGTTACTTTCTCGACTCCTTGCTATATCTTTAAGAAAAATCAATCCTTTAACAATTCATACATAGATATTGATTCCGATCTAAGCATAATGTAGCCTGTGAAATTCAGCACATGATGAACATGTACTAACTCCAGAAATATGACAAGAAGATTGTTTATCCCTACTATCTTAGAAGAGGCAATTCACCGTTTACTGTTCATTTGTGAAGATTTATCTCATTTTATCCATATTCATTCTTCACTATTCATCCAAGCTTCAAAGGTAATATAAATTTCTTCCTACCTATACCCACAGTTGTTGACTTTGAATCTCTGTTTGCTTCTTGAAAGAGAAAAAAGGAGGAAACGACAACTTCTTTCACAAGCTCTCTGCTTCAGACCGACAAAATCAATTTCATTTTCGCTAGCAGGTTAACGGAGGTTACAATTCATTACTAAATCGTATATTTTACAGTTTTCGAATTTCCCACCGCAAGCATAAGAAGATCATGATGAATAGTAATGGAAAGTTTGACATCTTTGGTAAACAGACTGCAGATAACTTGCACTGTACTCGTAGATAATGGAGAAGATAACGAGTTGCCTACTCTTTGGAGTGCGCTGCCATCTAAAACCGTCGTCAGTGGTCAGGTTTGAGAATTCTATTAATTTCTTAGTTAGTTTCTATAATTCGATCTAAGTTTGCAGTTTAGTTTCACTTGTGGCATCGGTCCTATAGCATAAGATATTGAAACAATTTGTCAGTGCGATATTAAGGGTTTGTTTGAGCCAATTCTTTGGAAAAATAAATTTATGTACAAGAAATTATGATTCCATTCAGAAGATGATGACATAATAAGAGGGAGTTCTTACTGTTCACTTCCACATGTTTTCCATTTGGAAACAAAATACATAAGAGTTGATTCATTAGTAATGAAAAGAAATTCAAGAACACTACTTCTATCTTTAATTTTTCGAATTAATTCATGTCTAATAAAAGTAAGATTTAGGTGTCGAAGCATGTTACTTGACATTCATAATCATTTACATTAAATGAACATTTAAATTACCACATAGTGTATGAATCTCTTAACTTTGCAAAAACGACCCAAGATGAAACTGTAGCACAGTAACTCCAATCCCCCATCGCGTTTTCTTCCTCTTCTCTCCATGGTGCACAGGGAGGATTGGCGCCTTCTTCCTCTTCTCTTCGCGGTGTGCGGAGACATGGATCTCCACGCAGCACGGAAACACTGAGCAGAGTATGTCTCGGCGTGCACGGAGAGATGTCCCCATGCTGCGCTGCGCGGATGCTTCTCTCCGCGCAATATCATTTGTCTGTTATAATTTACACCCATAGAGAACATCAAATAAAGACTTCAATCATTCATCAGCATGATTGAAAACTTCTTTAAACTATGTAGCATTGTTAATTTGTTTTGATATTATTGAAAACTGAGACCATTCTATACATATTTATATTGCTAAACAACAAAGTATAGTTACAAACTTACCTCTAACATTACCTTCAAAATAATATAACGCGTGCATTGCATGGGAATAGCTAGTAAAAGAAAAAAATTGAATAATTTGGATGTGCATAAATAGTATTTAAAATTAACTTTTTAAAAACAATTTTCTCCAAAAAAAATAAATCTAAACGTACCTTTTAAAAGAATTAACTTTTAAATACAACCAAACATGAACTAAAGCTCAACTATAAAAATTGAAACATATACTTTTGTTAGAAAATAAAGAAACGAGAGTAATATGGCAATATGAAAGTAAACAAGAACACAAGGTTAACGTGAAAAATTCCACGGGTAAAAGAAGAGAATTCACTATAAGATAAAAGAATAAAATAATATTTTGTTTTTTACTTATTCCTATCACAATGAAGAGTCAACTATATAAATAGTACATATCAAACCCTAAAAAAATTTTTTTAAATGAAAAATTATAAAAAAAAAATTGTCAAATCCTGAAAATAAACTTGGGCAGGACAACAGCAGAGCACTCAGCGAGCGGCGCCTTAGGCGCTCGAGTGCCAGCTCGTGCACATCGATCACCAAACCCCTGTTCTAAATGCTCGAGTGGGAGATAAGTGCCCTGCAAGCCAAAAAGCGACGAGTTTTTGTTTTCCGTGATCAATCATTTAGACTTCTTCGAGGTCTCTTCAACCAAATTATCAATACCAAACGAAATTTGAGTCACACTTCAACAAATCTCCACATTGACATAAATTTCAATACAATGAATTACTTTTCTCTCCTGAAAAATTCTTCCCCAAAGGTTCTCTAATAAAAAATTATCCACTTCTTCCACAAAGCCCATCTAGGGCAAACTCAGTAGCTGAATATCAACTCAATCCAGCACTGCTCAGCAAATTACCTTAGGTGCTAAAACTGCTCAAATTATCTCACGAGCAATATGATCACAAATAATTGAACAACTATCAAACATGGCAGAAACATACCTTATAATAGAATCAAAACAACTATCTTTTTGTGTAGAAGATTCATCGCTAGATACAATACCTTCAACCACATTTAAAGCAATAAACAACTAAATCGTTTTCCCGTACTTTTGTGTAGGCCTAATATCTCTCTCATGTCTATCTCTAATAACTGAATATTGTGGCACCGCTGGTGGTAATGGCAAAATGGCATTATCCATAACTTTTGAACTTCACTAAAATGTATTCTTTGATATAGACCCTAAACAAAGCTTCAACAGTACTATACCAAAATCAAAATCCATAAGAGTTTCTAATTTCTACTTATTGGTATCCAATGATTCTATAGAACCCTGTAAGGCATATAATTGAGACATTTTCTATTCCTTCATCACAATGCTAGCACCTTTACTAGCATTTAAGACTCCACATTTCTTTTGAATCAGGAGTACTCAAGGAGATAAGATTATCTTCAAATATAGAACATGTCATACATCACCAAGTGTCATGACGTCCCATTAAACATCTTAATTCTGATCCTTCCAATACCAACTATCTTATAATGTGCATTATTTCTCATCATCACAACACATTTAGAAGTTATTTCATATGTTGAAAACCAATCACGATTAAGAAACATATGAAACATGAAAGTTGTATTAAGAATTCAATTATCGTCAGGTTTGGAGTCACTGTTAGAAATAACCAAAATGTTTTCATCATTGTAGCAATCTTCTGCAATACTGGCTTCACCTAAAGTTTCTGATTGTTTGTCATCTAATTTGTAGCAACTGATTTATCAGTAATCTACAACTTGTAACAATCCTTTTTAATGTGTCCATTTTTATTGCAATAATTACAAATTTTATTACTGTCATTAGACCTTAACCTGCCTTTCACACAACCACTGTGAACAACAAGACGTTTCATGAATCTTAGATCTAACAAGATGTTTCATCTTCACCAAACATGAACTAAAGCATCATATACTTCATCAGTGGTGAGAGTATCAAGATTGTATAAGATCATGTCTCTAAAAGACATATGAAGTGGGCAGCGAACACAAAAAAAAAAAAAAAAAAATCAACTCAATCTTTTTCATCATATTTGACCTCCAATGTTTCCAAATCAGTGACAATTTCCTTAAAAACGGTTAGGTGATCTTCCAATGATATGTACCTTCTGTCATACCATGAGAATACAATCGCTATTTTAAATGCAATTTGCTAGTTAAGCTTCTCGTCATGCATAATTGTTCCACTTTCAACCATAATGCAGTGACAATTTTCTCTTTTAAAATGTCTTGAAGAATATGATTCGAAATATGAAGAAAAATTTGTGATAGGGTCTTTAAATCCTTACGTTGTTTTTCCTCCAACGCCCACGTTGAGGGAATCTTGTCCAATTCCAACAAACCATTATCCAAATCCATCTGAGCGAGAACTGCTCGCATCTTCACCTGTCATAGCAAAAACCTTGTGTTGCAATCCAAAAGCGGAATATCATACTTCATGATTATCATCACAAAAATCAAATCGACCAAAGTTGATTGGACCTTATAGCAAAAACCTTGTGTTACGATCCAAAAGCGGAATATCATACTTCATGATTATCATCACAAAAATCAAGTCTCGACCAAAGTTGATTGAACCTTACTCTGATACCACTTGTTAGGGAATAAAGGAACGAGAGTAATATGTCAATATGCAAGTAAACAAGAACACAAGTTTTACGTGAAAAAATTCATGGGCAAAAGAGAAGAATTCACTATAAGATGAAAAATATAATGGTTTTGTGTTTTCAACTTATTCCTATCACAATGAATAGCCAATTATATATAGAGTATATGTCAAACCCTGAAATCGGTGCTTTAGATGGAATGATTATAAAATAATTTCTCAAATCGCGAGACAAAACTTGGTCCGAACAATAGCGGCGCCCTTGCGGGCAGGGAACAGTGCCTCCGGTGCTCGAGCACGCAGCGAGCACCAGCCCTATGTTCTGAGTGCTCGAGCGGGAGATGAGTGAGAAGTGAGTCAAAATAAGACAATTTCATTTCCTTGATCCATCTTTTAAACTTCTTCAAGGCATCTTCAACCAAATCACCAATACCCAATAAAATTTGGATTACACTTTAACAAATTTGAGAAAAGTAAAGCAATTAAACATAAAGAAATTATGCGTTTAATAATTTTATAAACTTGATTTTTAGTAGCATAGTTTCAACAATTTGTGTATACTATAAAAAAAGACCTGTATAAATGTAAACAACATCGACTTAATAATATCAATAATAACATGTGGATAAAGCTATAAACATTTTTTTGTGTCATTAATTATATAATATTAATTTGGAAATATTAAGTAATTTTGTAACGAAATAACATATAAGGTAAGACCAATTAATATAAAATTCATCCATAAAGTAGCTAATATTACGTGACACAACAACAATAACAATAACAACAACAATAATAATATAATAAGGGTAAAATTTAGCAAATGTTTCCAATCTTTCACCTCTTTTCCAAGTTTTATCATCAACCTTCTCTTTTAACATTTGTTTAACATTTGAGAAATGGTAAGCATTCAACCAAATTGATGATTTCCATTCAATTTTCCACAAGTTAATAGATTTGACCAAAATATTAAAAACATCAGAAGGGTAAATATTTTTTTGTATATTAATAAAATATTTATAAAAGTAAAAAAATCATAAAATAAAAATAAAATAAAATAATTAGAAAAGCTTATGGATGTCAATCGCAATTTCCCAAGCTACCCCCATCCCCAATACCACACTGCCCAACCCGGCCATTTGAACCACCGCCTACCACAAGTAACAAGATCACACCTATAAAAAATTACCATTGTTACGCCTCTTCTACAGAGGCTCCAAATCAAGCTCACATGATAGCTAGATAGCAAGCTCAATCAGACCCACACTCCACATCATATTCCTACCAGGCTGAGCTAAGATCTTGTATAAGGTAGTTGAAGTGATGCATTATCTTTGCCGATGTGCCATGTAGAGGTCGACTCTCCCTGGCCTAGGCGAGGTGCTATAACTCGTTACAGAAGTGATTTGAGGCAATAAGCCACTTTCTTGGTAGAAAACATTTCTCACTTCACCTCTTCTCAGATATCTTTTGTACAAGATTTTCTATGATTAATTGATATAAATCTTTGCAACAGATGCCTAAAGTGGTTAACTATCAGTATACTTTTCAGATATGAGACTTAAGCTCTAGAGTGGCTATTTTTCAAAAACATTAAATGCTATTTAGCCTATGATTAATTAAGTGACATATAGGAGAAGATGCATTGGCTATCAGATGAGGCCACGTGTATTTTTATCTAACAATGAAAATTCCTCATCTTCTACTATAGAAACTCACACTTAGTGCCTTTAAGAATAATGTAATTTCACACATTCAAACTAAGGTTACTCTCTCATTTTTATTATCTCGTAAATCTCTGGTGCCCGAACACTAACGTATCACATGTCTTCTGATTGTCCCACACCAAAATATATTCGTGCAATTGAGTGACTTGACCATCGGAGTGCTTGAGACCGTCTCCTTTACCATCGAAGAAGGTTACGTGCTACTAAAGATTTTTTCCAAGTGTACATAAGCTTATCTACATGAACGTAAGTAGAGCCAAGATCTATTGGTCACGTTACCCCTGCAAAAGGTCAACTGATTGGTATAGCTATAGAGATCCACACTATTATCCACAAACAACCTTGTGAAATATATTGACCAAAAAGTGCTTCAATGTTTTCCTTAAAAATATCTGTTCTTGAACAAAGAGTAAGTGGAAATTTTAAAGAAAGAAAGGTCCTAAGTGTACTTCATTATTGGGTGTTTCAAGTTTTTCTTGAAAAATGAGGATTTGAAGAGGAAAACCTATTCAAAAGTCCTTATTTTTGAATAAAAAAGTGTCCGCTCACAATGAGTATAAGCGAAGGAGATACAACCATCATGGATGCAATCAATCATAACCTTCCTCAAGGATGGGTCCTATTTGACAACAATGATGATGTCCACAAACTTCGGAGAAGAGTTGAAAATTTCATTTTACAAAGTAATGTGCTACAATAGAGGTTTTTTCTCATATCTCCTTTAATGCATTGAGGAGAAGCGATGACAGATATCCTCCGAGAGATTCATGAAGGTGTATGTGGCAATCACACCGAAGGACCCGTACTCGTAAAGTGCTTAGGCAAGGGTATTATTTGCCTACCTTGAAGAAGAATGTCTTTTGGTTTGTGCGGAAGTTTAATAAATGTCAATGCCTTGCAAACGTGCAAGGGCAACCCTCCCAAGAGCTCACAATTGTATCTAGCCCTCGACTATTTTCCAAGTATGAAATTGTCCGTATAAGTCCACTGTCCAAAGGAAAAGACAATGCAAGTTATTCTTTGTTGCCATTGATTACTTCATAAAGTGGGTAGATATTGAACCGTTGACCAAAATTACAAAAGCCAATGTTTCCAAAGTCCTCTAGAAGAACATCATCGACTTATTCGACATTTTTCACTCTATTATATATGACAACGGACGAATATTTGACAACAAAAAGGTCAAAGAGCTCTATGAAGAGCTAGGAATCAAAAAACACTTTTAAACACCTCACCACTTTCAAGCAAATGGCCAAGTCGAATTCTTCAATAAGACCATTAAGTATACCTTAAAAATGAAACATAATGCCTCCAAATGAACATGGGTTAATGAGCTTCTTCAAGTGATCTTATCTATTCGCGCCACAAACCGACATCCACTGTAGAAATCCATTTCTCTATAGTTTATGGGGCTGAAGCTATGAGTTCGATTAAGGTAAGATTACCTTCACCTTGTCACCCAACTTCAATGAAATTGTCAATGATGAGTTGTAAAAGTACGAGATCGAATTTATTGAAGAAATAAAGGATGATTCACAGGTGAAGATCACCTTTTACCAGCAAAAGATGGTCATTTCGTATAGGTGACCTTGTGTTAAGAAATGTTCCTCAAAAGAACTAGGCATGAGCACACTTGACCCAAATTGGGAAGGCTCTTACCTAGTATCAACGAAGAGCTAGGACACGAGACATACAAAATTGAAGACCTTAATGGAAAGGCACAGTCCCATCTATGGAACATATAACATCTAGGCAAATATTATCAATGAGCAAGGCTCTTTTCCTTAGCATGATGATCTTTTCTAGCCTATGTAAAAACCTTTTATTTAGTACAATGAAATTGAGCATAAGTATTTTCACCTTATCATCCCCTGCATGGATGGAACATTCTACCATGCAAAAAGCTTTTGACATGGATGAATCATCTACCATGTAGACTTTTTTTCGCCTCGGAAGGAGAGGTGAGAAGCATCCCGAAGGGTTCATTCTTTGAAACCTACGAGATAAACCTCACCATTCCCTATATGGATGCACCATCCACCATAAAGGAAGTCCTAAAAATAAATAAACCATTCACTAAACAAGGAAATCTTTTTGTTTCCTTGGAAGAAGATATGATAAGCATCCCAAAGGAGGTACACTTTGAAACCTACGGGGCATACATCATCATTCCCTACATGGTTGCACCATCCACCATGCAAAACGTTATTGAATGGATAAACCATCTACCGGTAAGAAAGTCTTTTTGTCGCCTAGAAATGAGAGGTGCAAAACATCCTAAAGAGGGTCTACATTGAAGTTACGAGGCATAACTCATTATTCCCTGCATGGATAAACCATTCACCATGCAGGAAGCCCTCGCCATTGATGAACCACCTACTGCGCAAGGATATCTTCTTGTCACCTCGAAAGGAAATGTACAAAGAATTCCAAAGGAGGCCCACCTTGAAACCTATGAGGCAGGCCTCATCATTCCCTGCATGAATGTATCATCTACCATATAGCAATCCCTAGGCATGGATTAACCATCCACCATGCAAGAAATTCTTTTTTTTTTTTTTGCCTCGAATGCAAAGGTGTGAAGCATCCCAATGGGAGCCTACCTTGAAACCTATAAGACATACCTCATAGCCCCTTTTATTGATTAACCATCCATCACGTGAGAAATTGTTTGCTTATTAAAGGCCTAAGAAATTAACATTAAGTCTGAGGCGCCAACATTTGTTTTGTTAAATTGATCACAAGTGATTGAGATGTTAACACTTAATATTCTCAAAATCTTACAGAAGTTTTATTGCAAGGTACAAGACAATATGCTTTATTTGACCTAATCTATCAGAGATGAACAATAAAAGTATGATCTGAGGTGTCAACACACTTGAGATTTACAAAAAAATTACCATGGTATTCTGAAAAGAAATGATGCATCAGACCTAATTCACTTGGGGCCAATGTGATTAGTTGAGGTTGGTTTATTAGCTTAGATGTGAAATGTTACTAGTTATGATGATGCAAGTATACTCGGAGAAGAGATTACATACATACAATGGAAGAGGTCCCAACACTTAATGGAATATAATATTCATTCAATAAAAATTGATTACATAAGGAAAGAGGTAAAAACCATTACGTAAGAGGAAAATACAAAAAGCCTAAGGACCAATTTGTACCATGTCAACTACTACAACTACAGCTTAACTCTCTTCAACCTCAAGAAGCTCTTCAGTTTGAGCCTCATCAGCAGTAATCTCAGGATCTTCAACATCTAGGCGACCACCGGTTGGTCTACCAAAATCTTCGAAAAAGTTGACGTCCCACTCCGAATGAACCTTCTTCATCTGAGCTATCAATTCCTGGGCATTCCATGAAGCCCAATAGTTGGCGAAGATGTCATACTCATTTTTTTATTGAAGTTATCAATGTAGTTTTTGACAGCCACTTTACCAACTGTCACTACCTCTGCCTTCAGTGATTCTATTATTTTCTTTGGGCCTTACTTGCTACCTCGGCTCAAATTTATCCTTACTGAAGGCCTTCAGGGCCTCAACAGCGAGACATTGATGATCATTTGCCTGGTCCACCTACTTTGTTAGAGCTTCCACTTGACTTTTTGATTCATGAAGCTTTCACTTCCGGTGGCTAACTTCAAACTCCAAAGAGTTTAATTTCATCTCCACCTCCATGCTTTTCAGCTCAGACTCTTCAGCTTTTCTCACATCCTCTTCAAAACTAGTAGAGGTTTCAAGACATGTAGCAAGATCCTTATTATTCTGTACATGATGAAGCATATCTTGAGCTGCAAGGTCGAACCTTATAGCACGCGCTATGTAGGCATTATTTACCTCCAATAAGTCACCAGCCTTGCAATAGACATCATGGTTCTATCCCTCTCCATCCAATACATGAAGTAGAGTACTGCTGCAGTTTTCGAAATAAACACGATCGTCATCTCTGCAGTGAGCTCTTTATTGTTCTCCCTCAAAAAGTTATCAACTTTATCAGATCTGGAGGTGAGTCAATTTCTTACCTCAGGAGGAAGGTGGCAAATTTTGCTTTGACTTTCCTTTAGTGGCCTCAACGGGAGAAGGATGCGCTTTCTTATTTATCCTTACCCTTGATGGGATTTGAAGGGAAGAGAAGGAGCTGCGCTGCTAGCCACAATTGTCCTAGACGACAATGGACCGGATGTACCAATTTTCTTCGTTTTATTTAGAGGTTTGATCTTCTCATCCTCGACCTCCTCATCATTAATAACAACTGGAAACCTTCTATTGTCCTTATGTAGATGGTCATTTTGCTTTTTGTATGCAGCAAAGGTAGTTTTTCAACGTACGCACTTTAGCAACACTTCGTCGAATTTTGGCGAAGTCAAGCTTCAAAGGCCTCTTCTTTAAAAAATTTATAGAATACAAAATGAACAAGTTTTAGCACCTATGATTGGACATTTAAGAATAGATAAAGTTAAAGGTCAAAGAATTACCTTGTGAAGCCATCATGTTGTTGTTTACGAAGTGGATGTTTTTCTCTATCAGCTCGATGTATATGCGCTATTTGTGTGTGAGATGGTAGATAAGTAAAATTGTGTCCCACTGCTCATCGAATTTTTCACACCGAAGTAATGAATCAATGCACAAAAGAAAAGAAATTCGGTTAAGTACAAGATGAATGTATAGAGAAGACATCAGCTCAATAAAATGGTCCACTTACTACTAGTAGATTAGATGGTGGGTATGGTCGAGGTGCCATTGGATCTCTTTCCATGGTATCCCAACGCCCAAACACCCAAAAACTTGACTCTTTCTACCCCTTTATTAAGGCCAGGAACCCTAACATAAATTTGGTATGTGATCCCCATGAGGTTAGAGAATACCACCCTTAACCTTTGAAAATTACGTAGTTCGACTCTAGCAATACTTAGAGGAGGGGTGAATAAGTATATTATGCGGAATTAAAATTATTAATTAATTAGCAACATGTCACCAATTAATTATCTCTAGATGATTAAGCATGCAAGTCAATTTAACCTATGTTTAAATACCGTACTTAATACAATCAATAAAGAAATCAATAAAACCACACGGTATGATCACAGAGAAACCCAACTGGAAAAACTCCGGGCACTTTTCTAGTCAACAATCCATTATAAACGATTTATAACTTACAATCTACTAGACTAGACGATGACATGTACTATCTGATCTCCGAACTGAAGTTCTTACATCTCTCATGGAAATTGTGTTCCTATGCACAAATTCTTAGCTGCAATTTTGAAAGCTCTCTTGGAATCTGCTACCCTGCAGTACTTCTAGCCTTACGGAATCATCTATCTCTTGTAGATCATGGAGAACACCCAGTTCTTCACCGATTGGAATTCTAGTCAACTTCCCTCGATTTTCAGCAACTCTGACAGATGCGGAGGAAGAATGGTTTGGTATTTGGATTATNATCGTTTATCTCATGTGGATCAAACGAAGAACACCGCGTTCTTCGACGACTGGAACTCCAGTCACCTTCCATTGATCTTCAGAACTCTGACCGATATGAAGGAAAGGACGGTTTGGTATTTGAATTATGAAAGTTTTGTTTTTCTCACCAAAACAATATCACAAGACAAAGGTTGAAAGAAGGAATATGTAGAAATTATCTTTGATGAAGCTCTATCAATGATCAACCTTTTCAAACCACGTGCAGATGTGTTTTGGTATTTATAGGTAGGTTAGGAAAATAATGGCCCGGGAAAAAGTCTTTAAATTGCGAAATAAAAATCTCTCGGACAACACTGTCGCTCGAGCGAGGGCTCAACGATAGTCGAGCGACAGGATGTCGCTCGAGCGAAGATAGAGCGACAGTTGAGCGATGGAGGTTCTATTTTTAACGCTCGAGCAAATCTATTGCAAAAATTCGTGCCATATTTTCCTTCTTTTGCCATACTCGAACCCTAAACCTAAAAAACTTATTTTTATACAATTGCATATTACTCCTTGATTTTTTACAATATTTACAATTAAGTCCATTTTGTTTACAAAATTGCCAATTACATAATTAAAAACCTAACAAACTCTCCATTTGGCATTCTGTGACAAAACTACTAACTAAATTCAAGGGAGTAATCAAATATGAATTATAGACTCAAAAACCTATCACACAACTAACTTGAATGAATTCTGCATTTCATTCTTCAATACCTATTTCCTGAAATAGACAATTCAAATACCCAGTATAAAACTTATGTGAAACAATATTAAATATAAGAATAGTTCAAGCAGAATGTATGTGAAATAGAGTTAAGTATAAGAACAGTTCAAGCAGTTCACAAAGTAAAAGTGATTTAAGCAGTTAATAACACATTATGCAATTTTTCAGTTTCAGTTTTGCTAAATTAAGACATAATATTAATGCAACCCAACATACCAAAATGAAACATTAATACTACTAAAACATCAAAACTTAATCTAGCAAAACTGAAATTTTATCATATAATCAAATAATAACCAATTTTTCTATTTCATTTTTCTTTTTCTACTCCTTTTTGTCACAAAATGACAAGGGACCAAAAAAACATACAATAACTCAACAATGCAGGTGTTAGCAGTCATAAGTATAAGCAATGAACAATAAACCTTCTCACACTATCGACCCTAGTTAAACATGGAGTAAATTGCATAAGTGACTCGTAAGGGTAAAGTGCCACTAATGTTCCTCTAGCAGCACTCCAAACCTTAAATTTGCGATAAAGGACATGCATAGCATCACTGCCAATCAGGATATTCCATTACTTATAAAAGTCAAACCAAGGAAAGCACATGAAAACCTATATAGTAAAGCTCATAGTGTATAGAGAATTTCATGTCTACCCCTGACTTCTAGCATATATTTTGCATAACCATGAATCTTATAAAATTTTGAATTTTAAGTGTAGTCTTCTTTCCATTAAGTGATTAAAATGACCCCTGGTTAACCCAAATTAGTTGATCATAGGACCAGGTTATGAGAAACCCCGCAGACTTAATCACTCAAGTCAAATAGGGCTTCGAAAAGAAACATAAGATATTGAGACTGTTGTATTAAAGTATAGCATAATAATTTTTTTATATGTCAGGGGCAAT
>CAIGRP010126465.1:0-17502 GCA_903798385.1 Fraxinus cuspidata | reverse complement strand
ACAACCAAATAAAAAATCTGATTTTTCTTTTGCTTTAGGGTATAATGGACATTTTTATACCAAATTTGACCATTTTTGCGCGGGTAATTATATTCACACCACAATTTTTATTTCTTGCACTATCTTTTAATTGTATTTAAGGATCTTAATCTTTACTCATTATAACACTTATGTCTCTAATGATTTTTTATATATCATCTTTATTTTCAAACTTTCCATTAGTGAACACATTTTATATTTAATAAAAAAATTATTTAATGGTGAAACGTACTAATTAATGAAAGGTTGAAGATAAGAATTTGACATAATAAAGTTAAGAAAATAATTTATACAATGTAAAAAGATTGAGGAGCTTAACTACAATTAAAATGTGGAGTATCAACTAAAAATTAGGTGGCAAAATAACGACTCTTTTTGCAATAGTTACAAAAATTAGACACATTTCAATTAATAATCATATATTTGGACAATTTTATAAATTCCCTTATTAAAAATAGAAAGTAGATTTTGTTATTTACTCTTCAAGTTCTTTTATACCCTTTTAAACAATACGAGTACTTTTATATAATTGTATTGAATAAAGATTTTAGGTTTTTTATACCTATTCTTTCAGTGTATATATTCCTCCTTACTAAAGAACATCTCTTAGCTAGAGTGGTGCGCTTACTATATGAGAAGTTAATCATGATGTTTGGAACATTTTAGGAAGTTGATAGGAGCCAACGATAGGAGCCAGATTCTATCCTGACATAAAGCCCCAACAGAGGGTTCACTGTTCGCGTGAAATCCGCAAGCGTACATGATCGTTGTATAAGTAATAAGATATGTGAGTTAAGAGTATTGTTCCCACGAGAAATAATGTCTAATTTGTAGTTCAATAGTTTTTATCAAATTCGAAACGTAGCGACAAAAGAGAATTTTATATTATTGTTTATATTAATTTCTACTCTAAGAAAACAAATAAATATGATATTTTTCTAATATGCGAATGCTTGTATTGGAATCGTGAATCCTCATATTTCCATCTATTTCAATTCTCAATAATTAATCTAGTAAATTCATGCATTTTTGACAATCGATAAAGCTAATATGTTAAATGTTCTTTCCCAAGATACACCAACCTATGATTAGCATTAGACGATCATATTTTTAGTCCGAATTCATATGAAAGTCATGCATTTGATTTAGATTTTCAACAAGATTGCATGTTTGAAAGAGATTATTCCTAATTCTAACTACACATTTTGATTTTACCGCATTCTAGACTTATTGTTAGCATTCCTACATTATAACAAGCAACTAACTATTGAATTTGTGATCTACCAATAAATTGTGCAATGAGTATGTAAAATCAATCAAATAATAACACGAAATTCCCAAATTGATGCCTTAAATTAAAATAAATGAAAATAGGGTTCAAAATTCATCACATACAATTTAAAAAACCTAGCCAACTATCCTAATTAATAAACTATACAAAATATAATGAAAAGACATCACCCGAATTGAGAAATAATGAAGAAAGTAGATGAATCCAATTTCGTGGCTTGAATCTTGAAAATGGATGAATATTTTTCAATAAACTTGTATAATTTACTTTTGGTTGATGATTGTGCCTCGTTATTCGCCTCCAAAATACTAGAATATATGATTTTTAGGTCAATGAGGTCTACCCCATATTCTGGTCTAGTTTGGTTTATATATGATCCTAAAATCTAGTTACCAATGTAGAGTTTCAATTGAAAAAGGAAACAAACGCAAAAAATTTGTACTATGTGGTCGCATGGTACATTTATAAGCGATCGCATAGAAGGATGTCCAACCATCAATTTTAGTCCTGAAATGCATGATGCGGTCGCATCAAATTAGACCTATGTAGCCACATAGGTATACGTTTTCTTTCCACCGACAACCTTAAATATTTTGGTCATATGTTTCTCTTCCAATATCCGATAGAGTTGATTCAAAATGAATTGGAAATATAACTCAAAGGGATACAAATCTTCCAAAGTATAATTTTTCCAATTCGAACATTTTCTATGTAAAAAATGGGTCTCAAACTGGGACTGAAAATCCCAATCATAACTTTTTCAGTTAGAATTTGATATATGATAGTACTTGAACTATATTTCATCCCTTTGACTTCTTTCCTCATTCACTTGATACCTAACACTCTCAAATCTTCATCGTGAGGTTCGACGTAACTTTTGAGTATTTATATTTCAGTCCCCAAACTTTGTATTTGATACAATTGAGCAATTTTCCGCTATCTTTGCATTCTTTCCTCAAATTCTTCATCAAACATTAAGTTTTACCTACAAAATGAAATATAACACAACTTAGGTAGTATTGTATCCAAAGAACAGTAAAATATCATAATTTAGGATCTCAAATGAGTGTAGAAACTACACTTATCACACCCCAAACTTGATTCTTTGTTTGTTCTCAAACAAAACTAAAACCTATTAAACACACAAACAGACAATGCTAATTAACTAATTGGTGGCCAATCAATCAAGTAAAGCAAAAAAAAAAAATTAATTAGCTAACATTGCTTCTTATCTCAGGATTGAAATCATAATCAAATCTATGCACAGCTTCAAAATCACAATACAGAAATTAAAATCTACTTCTCCAATGTAAAATCTATGTGTGTACGTGAAGAATTAAGTATAGCATTATGAATTCGTGAGTTGTTTCAATTCCCGACCCTCAATGGTCAAATATATTCTTTCATCACTCGTAAGATTCACACAACCCAAACTCATTCTAATCGCTCTTTTCAAGTGTGTGAACTAAATTTGAATTTTATAATATCCTCACCTCTCTAATTTAGGTAAATCTCACTAATTGCAAGTCAATATATCAATAAATAATGATTCTCCATTAAGTTTAATTGTTTCAATAACTAGGACTTAATTAGAAAAACAATATCTTATCAAAAGTCAAATTTTCTTAAGTGTACGATAACCAAGGTATTTGATGCGTCTTTTGTTTCATGCACCTTCTTTTTCTGATTTATTTTTTCAACATGTTTTTCTTTATTTGAAACATTCTCTCCCTTAAACTTTTTAAATGACACATGTAACAAGCTTTCGGCCGATGACTCCCAAGTCAAATGACCATATGGTACCATGTTTTAAAAACTCTAACAAGCTTAGTTGCTCGAGTCATAAAGGTTAAGAAGAAAAAATTTCAAATAAAATATTTTTTATACCTTGATTAGTGCAATATCCCTCATTAAACACCAATCCAAGTAAAACGACTTTTAACTTGATAGTTTCACCCAATTCCATCATATTATCTTAGACAATCCACACAAGATTTTTAATTTCACACATGAAATCCCCATTTATCTCGACATCTTCCTACAAAAGTGAAAACCCCCAAACTAATATAAATTTGGTCTAAAATGTAAATTTTAGTGGTTTTGGATTTAGCATATATGGTCCACTATTTCAACCTATCCAATTATGAAATCAATTCATTTCCACGCAATGCTTCACTTTATTCATGTGCTCAATATATATCAAATTTCACATGGAAAAGCAAAAATTAATCTAAGCATGCAACTTATTCACCATTTATAGATCAATTAACTATTCAATATATTTTTCATTGCCAGCAGGCCAACTAACTCACACAAGCACACAAAAAGAAAATATTTTTAAAATTCTAAAATTGTCAATTTTTTATTTTTTTATATCTAAACTATTGTAATAAAAGAACACAAAAATACATAAACATAAGAATGACAAAAAAAAAAAAAAACTTAAAACTCATGTTTTTCACCCCCAAACTTAAACTAGATATTGTCCTTAATATCTTAAATTCTAAATCCGCATATAAAAGGGTGGGGATGAAAATGAAGAAAAAGACTCATTTGATATGACTTGTAATCCAATGGCTAGCTTTGTATTGCCATGTTAGCTCCTTAGTCTTGGTTGGTTTAAGTGTCCGCGACATCATGTTTTTTTCGCAATACAATCAAATAAAGTATTAAGATCAACTAACTGAAACAAGTGTTATTTAGCTCTAACATCTAATAAACCATTAACATGTCGAAATCTAAGGGAAAATGGGGTATAGATGATGAGTCCATAAATTGAATAATACAAAACTAATCTAAATTATTTTAAATTATTCTAAATCTGAAAAGCAGAATAAATTAAATAGATAGAAGTATTAGGTTGCCTCCCAACAACCGTTTGTTAACGGTCTTTAGCTTGACTCATATTGTTTTTAGGCTCTTCATGGTAGCTTAAAAATAGAATTTTCAGCCCTGCATTTTAGACACTGGTGCACTTCTTCGGCTCATCCTTGACTCTCAACACTATCATGCTTCCATTATTGACCCTACCAACAATTCCTCCTCCATCTGGTTTGCTCACGTGGCTCTCAGAGTGATCTACTAGTTGGCGATCCTCAAAATGAAAGGGTTGCTTGATTGGATTTTTCATGGTGAAACTCTACTGCTTATCTTCCACCCTCAGGACTATCTCAGTATTATCAAAATCCAACAAACCTCGGCTTGTAGACAAAAATGGCCTTCTCTGGATTATTGGCATCTGATATGCCTCTTCGATGTCCAAGATGAGGAGATCATTTGGAAATATGAATTTCCCTATTTTGGTGAGCATGTCTTCAATTATTCCATAGGGGTGCTTTAATGTTCGGTCCACCAGCTGAAGAATTATAGAAGCAGCTTTAGGATTTTCCAATCCCAGTTTCGTACAAAGAGATAAGGGAATTAGATTAATATTTGCTCCAGAATTAATTAAGAAATTAATAATATTTAAATTTCCTATAGAGCAAGGTAAAGTGGAACTCCCCTGATCTTTAAGTTTGGGAGGGATCTTGTGCTGGATGATCGCGCTACACTCTTCAAATAATGCTATTGTTTCGTGCTCGGGCAACTTCATCTTTTTGGTCAAGATCTCTTTCAAAAACTTGAAGTAATTTGAGATTTGAAGGATTTCGTCATTGAATGAGATGTTGACATGCAACGTTTTAAGGACTTCTTAAATTTATTGAACCGCCTCTCCAGTTTGGTATTTTACAGCATTTGAGGAGAATGGATCAGAGATGTGAGTGAAGTGCCAGGAACTGTTACCTTAAGTTGTGGGTTGTTTGAGATATTGTTGATCTTTCTCTATTGTTTTTTCGGAATGCTCCACCTTTTCCTTGCTCTCAGAAGAGATTTTATTGTTTTTGATCTCCCTCCTCTTTATAGTGATTTCTGGTAACTGAACACCACTCATAGTTCTGATGGCCTGAACCTGCTCCGTTGTTGGTTGCCGTCAAAGTCTTTAAGGAAATGGAATGGGTGGCACATAAGCCTTGACAGGGGTGGTGAGAGTGAATGGTGGGAGCTCAGTAGTCCCCTAATTCACCCCTAAATCGCTAATACGTGCTCTTGTGGGTTCTTCTCTGTGTCACTCGGCAAGGTACCTTATGGTCTGTTGGCTATTCCAGCTGTTATCTGTCCCACTTGATGTTCCAGATTCTTGATCGAGGCCTGTTGATTATGAAAATTAGTCTCAGTCTTTGAGATGTACTGAGATAGCAAATTGGTCTCAATCTTTCTCTCTTATTGTTGATGATGTTAGAACCCTGTGGCCTGTTATGATTGTTTCCTTCTTGTCCTTGAATGTTTAACCATGAAAAATTTAGATGGTTTCTCCAACCCGAATTATAAATGTTGGAGTAGGGATTGTTTTTTTTGTTTTGGAAAGTTCTATACGTAGCTAATCTCTTCAGTATGAGTAAGATGTGTAGAAGTCAAAGGACAGCGTATAGTAGTGCAGTCTGCTCCACAACCTTCACACGCTGGTGGTGATAGGTTTACCATGTTGACTGATTGAGATAGATTATCCATTTTCATCGTAAGAACCTCCATTTGTGCCGCCAATACTATCATTGTATCCACGTTATGCACTCCTACTGTTTTCCTTGGAGATTTCCTATCGGTTGGCCACATCGATTGATTCTCGACTATCTTTTCATACAATTCATCGGCCTCATCGACGTCAAGTTTCATCACCAATCCTCCTATTGAAGCATATATCATCTTTCTGAATTCTTGGTGCAGCCTGTAATAGAAGAGATATTGTTGAGCCTGCTCAGGAATGTCCAGGCTAGGGCATTTTCTAAACAAATTCTTAAACCTCTTCTATGCTTCAGAATAACTCTCAAAATCTTTATGCTTGAAGGTATGGATTTTATTCCTGATCTGGTGAACTCGAGAGGGTGGGAAGAAATTCATGGTGAACTATTAAACCATATCATTTCATGATTATACTCCCTAGAGGTAAACGGAGGAACGATTCTCTTGCGACATCCTTCAAGGTATGAGGAAATAATCACATTGGGAATGCATCTGCTGATATCCTTTCGTGAATAATAACTTCGCATAACATGAGAAAAGCTAAAATGTGTTCATGAGGATTCTCCATGGATTTCTCGAAAAACTTGATGTCTTGATGATTTTGGAAAAGATTTATGACATCCGCCTGAGGTGAAAGTTAGGTTGTCCAAGAGAGGATAAACCATGGTGGGTTGCACTAATGCAGGGATTGAATTTACACAACCCCAACTAAAATGAGAGCTTCATTATGAATAGCTCTCTGTTGATTTGGTTGCTGGGATAGTTGATTTTGAATTTGAATTTGAAACTGATTCTGTGGTTGATTCTGATTATCAGCTATTCTCCTTACCTAACATTATTTTCTTCTGTGATTTCTAAATGTCCTTTCGATTTTGTGATCTATTGGAGCTTCATCAACCTCGTCAGGGGCTTACATAAACCGGTAGGAACCTACTAAGAGTGAAAATGAAAAGAGATCAAGCATTTTAATTAAAGCCTAAAAAGAACAAAAAAAAAAGGAAATAGAAAAAAATCGAACTTAATATAAGCTGCTAAACTAAAATTAAATCCGTTATTCTCCGGCAACGACGCCAAAAATTTGTTCGCGTAAAACCCGCAAGCGTACGTGATCATTATACAAGTAATAAGATATGTGAGTTAAGAGTATCGTTCCCACGAGAAATAATGTCTAATTTATAGTTCAATAATTTTTATCAAATTCGAAATGTAGCGACGAAAGAGAATTTTGTTTTGTTGTTTATACTAATTTATACTCTAAGAAAACAAATAAATATGATATTTTTCTAATATGTGAATGCTTGTATTGGAATCGTGAATCCCCCTATTTCCATCGATTTCAATTCTCAATAATTAATCTAGTAAATTCATGCATTTTTTAGAATCCATAAAGCTAATATGTTAAATCTTCTTTCTCAAGATACACCAACCTATGATTAACACGGGACTATCTTATTCCTAGTCCAAATTCATATCAAAGTCATGTACTTGATTTAGTTTATCAATAAGATTACATGTGTGAAAGATATTATTCCTAATTCTAACTACACGTGTTGATTTTACCGCGTTCTATACTTATTGTAAGCATTCCTACACTACAAGAAGCAACTAACTACTGAAAGCAATAAGTAATGCAATGAGTATGTAAAATCAATCAAATAATAACATGAAATTCCTAAATTGATATCTTGAATTAAAATAAATGAAAATGGGGTTCAACATTCATCCAATACAATTAAAAAAACCCATCCAACCATCCTAATTATTAATCTATACAAGAAATAATGAAAAGACATAACTCGGATAGAGAAATAATGAAGAAAGTGGAGGCTTTAATCTTGAAAATGGATGAATATTCTTCAATAAACATGTATAATTTGCCTTTGGTTGATGCTTGCGCCACATAAAATATATGATTTTTAGGTCAAAATGAGGTCTTCCCCGTGTTCTTTCGAGTTTGACATATATAGGATGCCTAAAATCTTGTTACCAAAGTAGAGTTTCAATTGAAAAATGAAATAAAATCTCGCCAAAAGTTTGTACTGTGCGATCACATAGTACATATATAAGCGGTTGCATAGAAGGACATCCAACCATCAATTTTGTCTAGAAATGCATGATGCGGTCGCATCAAATTAGACATATGCAGCCGTATAGGTATACGTTTTCTTTTCATCGAACAACCTTCAGTATTTTGGTTATATATTTATCTCCCGATATCCGATTGAGGTGATTCAAAATGAATTGGAAAGATAACTCAAAGGGGTACAAATCATCTAAAAATATTTTTTCAATTTGAACATTTACTATGCAAAAAATGGGTCTCAAACTGAAACTAAAAATTCGAAGCATAACCTTTTCGGCTGGAAGCTGATATGTGATAGTACTTGGGACTATATTTCATCCCTTTAGCTCCTAACCTAATCCAATTGATTCCTGACACTCTCAAATGTTTATCATGAGGTTCGACGTAACTTTTGAATATTTGTATTTCAGTCCCTAAACTTTGTATTCGATACAATTGAGCCCTTCTTCCACTGAGTTTTACCTACAAAATGAAATATAACACAAGTTGGTAGTATTTTTGTCCAAATAATAGTAAAATATCATAATTTAGGGTCTTGAATAAGTTTAGAAAATACACTTATCACTCACCAAGAGATATGTTGGGGAATGGAACTCATGTTGCTTTTGCAGCACACCCGTCGCCAATCCCAGTTAGCATGGGTTGGAAAGCGGTACAGCAAGAGATGGATTCCGGTCCCTCTACTAAAATATTATAGTTTAAATTAATATTTAAGTACAATGGTTTGTTAGATAGAATATTGAGATCAGAAACATTCGGTAAAGAATATATAATTTTCCCAATATATTTTCAAAACCAAAACATCTATTTTTTCTTGCTTCAATTTAATTGCTTCTTCTTTACATGGAAGTTAATTATATATACGTATGATTTGTGTACCAGGAATACTATGTACAAAAAAGCAACAGGAAAATAACCGTGTGTTGGAATGAAGATCCAAAATGTGTAGGAGAATAACAACATTGGTGGAGGAAGATGCTAAAGCAAAAGGTTTAATTATAATTGATACTTAAGTACAAAGTTCATCATTCGATTCGGGCACCTATCCATCAACAGCAGTTGGGAAAACTACAGGCTCTCCTCAAATATATAAAATTGACTAAGATAAATTTCTTCCCTTATTACCTAGATATTTCATTATTTCTAAATTTATGCATGGGTTCTAATTTTTATTAAAGAAAGAACGTTACAACAAAATAAAATCACTTGGTATAACAAATTTAAATTTAATTAATTGCGATTTTTTTCTGTTAGGTTTTAAAGTTGTTGGCAATCTTTTGACAAAATTATTGTTGTAAAAGAGTTTTTTAAAATCAAAGTGTCGAGTAGTAAGTTAGAAGTTCTACGGTTCGAGTGTGGAACAAAGAAAATAAATTCGTCACATTTTCGCTATCCTATCACTTGGCTGATACTCGAGTGGTAAAAACAGAAATTATGTCACTTGGACTTCGTTCGAGCAACACACCATCGCTCGCCTATCATTGAGCTCTCACTCGAGCGATACAGTATCTTAGGAAAACATAATTCACATTTTTTAAAAGTTTTTATTCAGCCCATGCTACCCAAAACCTCTTCACTATATACATGGACGCCACCATTCGAAAAATACTAGTTGAACATTGAGAGAAACAAGTGCTTACATCCTCCATGTCATTCCATATCATTCCTAGAGTTCAACTATCATATTGCTTTCATTATTACTGTGAAAAACATCAACCTTACATAAATCAAACACCAAAATACTTACTTCCATAACATATGTTAGAGTGAAGGTCAAGGAAGGTGATCGGAGTTTCTAGTTATTGGAGAACGAGGAGTTCTCATTAATCCATAGAAGGTACACGAATTCAGAAAGTCGGGAGTTGCTGTAGGAGCACACAATCCTAGAGGGCTTTGGTGATTATAGTCGGGAGGTCAGAGAGTACTAAAGTTAGTCGAGTTTGACAGTACTGTAAGTTGATTCGTTTATAGTGGATTGTTACTGGCTTGGGCCTAGAGTTTGTATCCAATTACGGGTTTTCTCCATCATCATATTTTTGTGTCATTTACTACTTTCTTTATAACTGTGGCATTCAACCCATAGGAAAATTGAATTGATTGACAAATCATCTAGAAACAATTAAAAGTGACTTGTTGCTTATTAATTGTTAATCTTTAATTCCTCGTTATTCACCTATTATGTGATTGTAGAGTCGAACTAGTAACTAACATGTGATATCAAAGCCTCATTTCGATTCTTGACCTATATTTAATCTAGATGAGTCACTCTCTTTCCGTGCCTCCATTTTTTTTATGGAAACAATTATGTATATTAGAAAGTTAGGATAAGAGAATTTCTTTAAGTCTCTAGATGAGCGGATTTGGGTTAGTGTACAAAATGGTTGGACCGTCCCTTCCTCTACTATTTCACGTATAGTTACCCCCACTGACATTTCTCTTTGGCCTAAGGATGCACTAGCTGAGTGTAACTGAAATAAGAAAGGTCTTCATGCCCTGTTTATGGCTGTGTTTGCTGAAGAGTTTAGGAGAGTTCAATGTGTGAAACCGCAAAATAAGTTCGGAATATTTTAGAGACCATACATGAGGAAACCAAAATCGTTAAAAACTCCAAGCTGCAGATGTTAACCTCTAGGTTTGAAGAAATTAAAATGAAGGATGATGAATCGTTTGATGAATTCTATGTGAAGCTGAATGACATAGTGAACTCTAGATTCAATCTTGTTGAAAAATCCTTGAGTCTAAAATTATTCAAAAAGTCCTTAGATCCTTACTTGAAAGCTTTAGACTCAAGATTACTGCGATTGAAGAGAGTAAGGACTTAGATATAATTAAGATATATGAACTTGTAGGATCCCTTCAAACCTATGAACTCACCATATTTCAACCGAAGAAGGTTAAATATATAGCCTTGAACTCCATTGAAAAAGATGAGTATAAGTCTACTGACACTAAGACCCATAGGGATGATGAGATGACTTAGTTTGTAAAGAAATTCGAAAAAGTTCTCAAGAGTAAGAGAAAACCTCAAGAAAGGAAGAAGGATGTCCCTAGTAAATTTCTGAAAGACAAGTGTGCTAAGGCTAATGGTAGTTTTAGTAAGAAATTTCAATTAGTTAGATGTCATGAGTGTCAAGGTTTTGGTCACTATAGGAATGAATGTCCTAGCTATAAAAAGAGCTTAAATAAAGGAAAGGGTAAGGCATTGGTGGTATCTCTGACTGATGATAAATCAAATTCAAGTGTTCAGCGTGATACCTATAACAGTGAGGACAAAATGAAGTTTATGGCCTTCACTGCTAGGATTAAGAATGAATGTGATAAGGATAGTGAGAAGGTGGAAAATGATGAACATAGTGAGAATTCTGAAAAAAACTCTAAGGATGAGACTGACATTCACGAGGCATATCGACAGTTATTTGATGAGAGTTTTAAAATAAAAAATGTCAATAAAGCTATATTGAAGAAGGTTAATGCACTTAAGATAGAAAGGGAGAAACTCATAGCTGAACTTTAGGATTTAATAAGAAATCATAGTGAGTTGAGACTTTTCAATGAGAGCCTAGAAGCTAACGTTAAAGCCTTAACAAGTGACCTAGAAAAATCTGAAACTCAACTTCATTCCTTCGTGAATGGTTCTCAGAAACTTCATAATCTGTAAGGGATGAACAAACCAGTTGGAAATAGGTAAGGTCTAGGATATGTTCAAACTGATAACAATACTGCTAGTGCATCCAAGACCACGTTTGTCCCAACCACCAACAAACTTAGGAATGTTCCTAGTCCTGAACTCAGGAACAAAGTTATCGTAGGACAGAAGCCTACTAGACAGCGTAGGACTTACCAACCTAGGAATAGATACAGTAACCACATAACTTTAGACCTAGGTTTATCCATATTTGTTTCAACTGTGGTGAGTTAGGACATATAAGGCCTTGGTGTCATAAATTCCTGAATAGAAATAGAAATCAGAGTTGAAATAGAGTTAGAAATCAGGATTTTGATGGCCGAATTGACTTCCTTACTAATCAAGTAAGTTATTTGACCAAGTTTATGACCTGAGTTGACTCAGGATAAGTCTGCCACTAGTTAGGTTTAGGTGAAAAAGAGTGATCTGAAAAAATTAAAAAATGATCACGGTGCTCTGAATGGTAAGAGCGTTTATATACTTAATTGGTTAGACATTTTTTATGCATGCTTATACTTTATAATTGATTCACTCATTATTGCATGCATCTCTTTTTTGTTAATAAAATTGAAAATTTTTGAAAAATAAAAAAAAATAGAGGAGAAATTCTCTATTACAACATGATATATGATTTACTTGAACATGCGTGTTGTGATCAAGTACAAGTTTAATTGATGTACTGTAGCATATTTTTCATTACTTTGTTTAGGTTATGTGGAGTACTTAGTATAGGTTTCTTCATGTATCATCTGCACTGCACACACTATAACCTTGTGATGAGTCTTAACCGCGTGTGTGAGATTTAGGATGGCTGTCATCTGTTTCGAAGGTGATCTTGAATATCAATTGACCTTAATTTAGTTTACCTAAACTCTAGTAAATTTCCCTGAAAAGTAAAATAAAATGTGTGTCATCTTAAACTCTTTTTCGAATCCTATTTGACTCGAGTAATTAAGTTTGAGGGGTTTCTCATAACTTGATGCCATATGGTTAACTGATCTAGAGTCATCGGGTCAAAACTCGATATATGGGTCATCTTAGTTGATTAATGGAAAGAGTCTTGATCACAAAAAAATAGGGACACTTAACACACGTGAGTCACTTATACAATTTACTTCATTTAGACTTGAACTGACTATGTGGGAAAGTTTACTGTTCATTGATTATACTTTTGCATTCTATCAACTGTATCTTTAAATTATTATATATTGTTGTTACCTTCGCCATTTGTGACAAAAAGGGAGAGAGATGAATGAGATGAGTTAAATTTTAATTTTGAATTTTGGAGAGTTTGTAGTAAGGTGTATATGATTTTTTTTAAACGCTTAGCTAGACTAAGTTTTGCTGTTTAGTTATATCAATGTGGTTGTGTTGTCTTGGTTTACATTGATATTGCATTTTAATTTGGCTGGTATGTGGTTGAATTTATGAACTGTCTCAAATGCTTTATTTATGTTACTGTTTCACGTGCTTTTACACTTGGTATTTGATTTGTTCTTTTCAAGAAACAAGTTGGACAAAGGAGAGACAAGCTTCAGTCAAGTCAGTTGGTTTTGGATAGATTAGATTGAATTGACTTTGATTTGTAACACGTGTTTTGTCTCAGAATGCCAAATGAGGAATTTGTTAGGTTTTAAAGTTGTTGGCAATCTTTTGACAAAACTATTGTTGTAAAAGAGTTTTTATAAGTCAAAGGTCTAGTAGTAAGTTAGAAGTCCTAGGGTTTGAGTATTGAACAAATGAATAAAAGTCGCCGCATTTTCCCTATCCTATCACCCAGTTGATGCTAGAGAGGTAAAAATAGAAGTTACGTCACCCGTCTATCGCATAGACCTCGCTCGAGCGACACAATGTCACTCAAAGCCTAATTCTCATTTTCAAGGTTTTCATCCGGCCCGTGCTACCCAAAACCTCTTCACTATATATATGAATGCCACCATTCAAAAAATATTGGTTGAACATTGAAAGAAACAAGTGCTTACATCCTCCATATCATTCCACATCATTCTTATAGTTCAACCATCATATTGATTTCATTATTGCTGTAAAAAACATCAACTTTACATAAATCAAATACCAAAACACTTACGTCCATAACATCTATCAGATGCTTGAAGATAAAGGAAGGTGACCAGAGTTCTTGGTTGTTGGAAAATGTGGTGTTCTCATTAACCCATAGGAGATACATATATTCAAAAAGTCGGGAGTTACTGTAGGAGCACGCAATCTAGGAGGACTTTGGCAATTATAGTTAGGAGGTTAGAAAGTACTAGAGTTAGTCGAGTCTGCCAGCATATAAGTTGATTCGTTTATAGTGGATTGTTGCTAGCTTGGGCCCATAATTTGTACCCAGTTACGGGTTTTCTCCATCATCATATTTTGTGTTATTTACTGCTTTCTTTATAATTACATCATTCAAACCATATAAAAATTGAATTGATTGACTATCTATCTAACAAAAATTAAAATTAACTTGTTGATTACTAATTGTTAATTTCGTTATTCACATATTAGGTGATTGTAGGGTCGAACTAGTAACTAAGAAGTGGTATCAGAGCCACATTTTCGATTCATGACTCATATTTAATCTAGATGAGTCACTTTCTTTTCTTGCGTTCGTTTTTTATATGGAAGCAATTATGTATATTGGAAAGTTGGGATGAGGGCATTTCTTAAGTCTCTAGATGAGCGAATTTGGGTTAGTGTGTAAAATGGTTGAACCCTCCTTCTTCTACTGTTTCAGGTGTAGTTACCCCCATTGACATTTCTCTTTAGACTAAGGATGAACTAGTTGAGTGCAACTGGAATGGTAAAGGGCTTCATACCCTGTTTATGGCTGTGTCTGCTGAAGAGTTTAGGAGAGTTCAATGTGAGAAACCACAAAAGAAGTTTGGGATATTTTAGAGACCACACACAAGAAAACCAAAATCGTTAAAAACTCCAAGCTGCAGATGATAACATCTAGGTTTGAAAAAATTAGAATGAAGGACAATGAATCATTCGATGAATTCTATACGAAGCTGAATGATATAGTGAACTCTAGTTTCAATCTAGTTGAAAAATCCTTGAGCATAAAATTGTTCGAAAGTCCTTAGATCCGTACCTGAGAGGTTTAGACCCAAGATTACTATGATTGAAGATAGTAAGGACTTGATGTAGTTAAGATAGAAAAAACTTGGAGGTCAAACCTATGAACTCACCATTTCTCAACCGAAGAACGTTAAAAAATCCATGAGTCTAAACTTGTAATCCTACTGTAACTATAGTTCCAGCAAAGGAAGTTGGAAGTATTGGAGAATATCATGCAATCCTCTATTTTGAACAAAGGGAATGCGCTAACTAATGCTGAGAGTTAGTCTGTTATTTCATTTGTTTATGTTGTGTTGTACATAGGGGCATTGTATTTTCCTTCTATAAGTTGTTAGAATATTCTTCAGTAATTGTGTATACATGGGTTAATGCACATATGGCATTTAGAACGAAAAGCAAGGTTTTCTCTTCTCATCATTTTTTCTAGGTTTCTTGCTCTGCTAGTTTTTCTGGGTTTTCTGCTTCACATTTCATTTTGTTATATGTTATCAGAGCATCCTTCGATTCCAAATCCTCGCCATGTATAACAAGTCTGATAAAGAAAATTCCAATGCCGTCACCAAAATTTTGGGTGAAGGTATCTCAATTTTTCAGATACAAACCCATCAAATTTTCTATTCTCGTGATGTTGTGTTTCATGAAGGATTTTTTCCATTCAATACAAAGTCTTCCGAAACTACATCTTTTCCATCCTTCATTCCTCTCACTACACCTACTCCTTTCAATTTTGAAACCCACAACCTCATTTCAACTAATCGTATCTCTTCTACCAGCAATGCTATTTCATCTTTAATCTCTACCCACCAACTCCTATTCTTTCCCCACCGGTTTCTTCCCCATTTATACTAGGTGGATCACTTAAATCTACTTGACACACGAGTATTTGTTTTGAGCACTTTGAAAGGATTACGCTAATTGATGTGTATTATGGACCATAGATTAAATCCAACCATTGGATTTAGTCATGTAGTCAATTACCTACACTAGTCAAGTCTCTTTCATAGTACAATATTTGAATTTTAATTTGAATTCAAATGGTTTTTTGGCTCTATAATTACAAGACTTGTTCACCTTTTTCATTTGGACTTGGCATAACAAAAGAGAAAATTATAGAGAGGCAACCAAGTAGGAGAAGTCATATCTTCGGCAAAATTCTTGGTAGCTTCATTACCATTCCCGTGGACAACGGTGCATGATCTGATGTGGCAAAAATCTGAGCTCAACGTCATATGACACTCCATTAGTGGTGTTGATGAAGCGTTGGGTCTATTAGTTTGGTTTTAAACTTTGTGAGTTTATGTTTTCAGCATTGTGAGTTTAAAACAACCTGAAAATTGGATTGAAAGTTGTACAGTTTTGAGTTTGGTCGAAAACTAGTAAACCCGAATCTTTAAACCCATTTTTGGGCAAAATCACGCACTTGATGGATGAACGCGACCACCACTAGACTCCAGTCGACAAGTAGAAGCTATCGGTGCCATACGTGAGACACACATGTTGATAGTAGAGAAAGAATTAGCCAGAGGTGAAAAAGACAGTTTGTTCCTTGTGATATTTCTGACATCCTGGTGGTGTTAGATTTCAGTTTGGTGTACTGTGGAAGCAAATATTGCCTCAGGTAAAAAGGTGAAGTGGAGAAAGCTTTCTGTTGGTAGCTCGGTGGTGTTTCCTAAGGTTACAGCAGCTGTTGGATAACTTAGGGTAATTAGTGGATGCCTTAGATCGATAAAGACTCGCATATCTCCTTACAATATGAACCAACATATTGGTTCGCTTGGTTTGCGCGTTCTAACACCCTCTCGAATTTATAATTGATATATTATTATTTGCTATCATATTGTTATTTGACTCATGTGATATTGTCTATGTATTACTTGTTATGATATAATCGTTAGTGTCATCTTGTAAAGTAATTTATACATAAATTGGTTTGAGCTTGCATTTGTGTGTGAAAAAATTGGTTGAGTAAAACTTTTTCGAAAAATATTATTTTGCTATCATGGCCTCTCGAGTTGAATTGGCACAATTCAATGGTAAGGGAGATTATTCCATTTGGAAGCAAAAAATGAAGGTTTTTTTAATCCAACAAAAAGTTTCTAAAGCTCTTGACGACCCGAAAAAATATCCTAATGCATTAAAAGCTAAACTAGATAAAATTACTGAGATGAATGAAATTGCACATAGTTTAGTTATATTACATTTATCTGATGATATGTTAAGACAAGTTGAACAACATAAGACTACCAAAGAGTCGTGAGAAGCACTTGACAAGCTATTTTTAGAAAAAATCTCTTCCAAACAAAATACATTTGTTTCAAAAACTTTTTAGTTTTAAGCTGGCCTGGGAAATGATCTTGAATACAATTTGGGTGACTTTAACAGACTCATCAAATGTTTGGCCCACAATGATAAAAAATTTGATGAAAAGTTTCTAGCGGTTATATTTTTAAATGTTATGCCTGAATCCTATAGAGATGTTAGGAATGCTATCACGTATGCTAGGGATACTTTGACCCCAGATATTGCGACTAATGCTTTGAGGGCTAGAGAGCTAGAGCTTAAGAAAGAGTCTAAGGGTAACTCGAGAGAAGAGAGTTTGTTTGTTAAAGGGAGAAATGAGACGAGGAAGAACTACTTTCAAAGTAAGAAGGGCCAAGGAAAATCGAAGGGTAAGTCCAAGTCTAGAGATAAGAGTTGTAAGAAATGCTTTCACTGTGGTAAGTTAGGGCATTTCAAGAGAGATTGTAATGACCTTAA
>CAIGRP010126461.1:0-18096 GCA_903798385.1 Fraxinus cuspidata | reverse complement strand
GATTTGTGGAAGGAGAGGCCCAAGCTATAATACCCGATTTGGGACTACCAAAATTGATTAAAGCCCGGTAGAAGCCCATAATCTTCTTGGTGCAATCCGTAACTGCATATCCAGCTATAACAAAGACCCAGCAAGACAAGGGGACAAGTGGCTTTGCGGTTTTCCTGGGTATCGTACTAAATTTTGAGAACGAACGCGTTTGAGCCCTATATTATTCGAAAAATGCACCTTGTAGTATCTTCTTGTAGTGGTTTGAACCTTGGAAGGTAATACAGATTTATTTGGGTAAACAGATGCTTTAAATTTATTGGGATTTTTTTATGTTGATTTCGCAATCAAATCGATTGTTTTGAATGATTTAACCTTGATCATGTTTCCCCTTGTGCATTCGATTAGTTTGTTTACCCTTTCAAGATCGTTGTTTCATTGTTGGTGTATTTTTGTTTAGTTTCACATAATGCACTTCAACTGTTTGATAGTTATCCCCCTCCAATTTGTTAATGTACGTTTCTGTTCCGTTATTAACTGAGTTTCTTTTACTAATTGAGGTAGTAAGTAAGGTCATAGAGATGAGCGGAAACCTAAGGAGCATGAAGAATGTACTTGCTGATGCAGCCATAAAGGGTGTGGAATTGGCAAGGGCTCGGATATTCGGTCATGTGCTCAACCCAACTGGGCAGAGATCTCCGCACAAGATTCTGCGCAAGAAGCTTATTGGTGAGAAGGTGGCCTCGTGGTACCCTTATGACATTAAGAAAGATGACCCCCTCATCATGGCCCGTCAAGAACAAGAGTAATAAATCACCTCACTCTGTGTGACTATATTTTGTGCATGCTCCTTAATGTGTTGTGTTCATGGTAAAGAATGTGAAGGTTTTAAAGTATTATGTGAATTTTCATTGTGTTTTGAAGTATTAGATGCTACTATCTTGTACAAGCTGTTACCTTTGAGTATTTTCAATCTAAGATAGGAAGGCAGAGAGTAGAACGAATCTTACAAAAATTTTCATGTATGTTCAATATCGTATCAATTATCTGTAGACTAGATGGTATTTTAGAAAGATTGGTGAGTGTACCTTCCGTGCAATATATATTTTATGAACCTCCAAGTTGCTTGAAGGTATTTCTGGACCATCTTGAAGGGAAAAAAAAAAATTTATCCAAAGTTTCGTAAGTGTTCTAGGAATCTAGAATCACATCGACAAAGACATAGGCTAATGATGTAGAGTGACTGTGAAATTGGAACTTAGATTCTGTTTTTCTTTTTTCTTTTGACTGGGTTGAAGTCATGTTTTCATGTCTGAATTATTCTTCAAGCCTCATTTTGCTGATTGTGGACAGGCGCTTAAACAAGCTTGAAATGTTGAAACGTCGTGGAAAGGGACCACCTAAGAAGGGCCAAGGAAAGCGTGCTAAAAAGAGTGGCAAATAGAGCATAATTATGGTCTTGAATTACATTCTTATCATATTTGGTAGGAAGGATTAGATAGCATCAGACACTGTTACCAAGGCTTTTCCAGTGGCCTTTTGGATTTGTACATATAATTTATAATATGTGATTGTATACTGTCATGTTTGGTAGGGAATGTTGGATAAAACATTTGTTGGTCAATATTTTGATATGTTTTGGATGACATGACTCTTGATAAATGAATCAAGTCATGTTATTTTCATGCAAAGAATGGTATTAATTTCTTGCCTTCTGGGTGCTTATTCTCATTTCATGCTTTTGGGTTATTCTTATTTAGGATTTTTTACTCTAGAAAGAAATAGGTATTCGCAAGACTTGCATTCAAAATATTTGTATTCTACGTACCGTGTCAAGACGTGTGAAAGTGTTAGTTCAAATCTTGTTGCAGCTTATTTACAAGCGGGCTCATAAAATGAATTCAACCCTCATGTGATGGTAGTATTAAGCCACTGTTTGGTCCGGATTAAAATTTGATTTTAATCCAAGTTAAAGTCAAACAGTTAATATTAACCACATCTTTCACGTGTTCCACAACTTTTTAACCACATATTTCAAAATCTTTTTTTTTTTAGTTAATATTATGCCCTGTTTGGTCCGGATTAAAAGCGAATTTTAATCCAAGTTAAAGTCAAACAATCAATATTAACAATATCTTTGATGGGTCCCACAATTTTTCAACCACTACATTTCAAAAACTTCTATCAAAATCTACTGAAAATTTAATTTTAATCTCTACCAAACACCCCTCTAAAGGTGGAATTTACATAAATTATCGGTCTCTGGTTAAAGAAAAGAATACTTGTTCTTTATCTTTAGAGATTCTTTCTTTTCATACCAATTCGAAATAAAAGACAAAAATACCAGTTATAGAACTAAGCTCCTGCTTGAGCCACATTATTTTTTTTTCATTCGCATTCTTCTACTCATTTTCAATAACATTATTCAGTAAAATAATATTTTCACAACAACAGTAACTTTTCTTTCCTTTTCAATTACATACATTATTCCCCATCACATCAAACAGAAAAATACATTCCTGAAGCAAAAACGTGTACCAAACAGGGGCTAAATATCTTTATGTGATATATATAGCTGGTGGAAAAAATTTCCTACTTATATTTTATGATAAAAATGTTACTTGGCATGGTCAAACTTATTGGTAAATGAAATCAAGATCTGGCTCAAGTGGGAAAATTGAAGTTTTATTACTCACTCTGGTACTATAAGGGAAAAATGTTGGAAAAATTTACATGATTTTGTTACTTTAGTCCCCATTTGGTCCCCGTTATTCTTCATTAAATTATAATTCATTTTTTTTTCTCTATCTTTTTATCAATCACGAATTCTTAACATAATAATATTATACATAAACCTTAAAAAAATCTTCTTTTTTAACCACATATTCTCCAAAAAAAAAAAAATACTAATTCTCTCGTTATAACTTGGAATAATTGGGGCCAAATGGTCGCTTGTTTTAGAATTCAATATGTTTATAATTTTGTCTTTAAAAAAAATTAATTATTTCTCATAAGCGAGGAAAGTTTTCTTTTTATACAATAATTGAAGGCGATGTTCTTCATTATTGTTCATAAATAAAATTGCCATTGCACTCGAGAAATTATATTTGATAAATTATTTTCTTCTCTCTTAAATCTACCCAACCGAGATGCACACGCTTGGAAAAAAATTCCAACAGAGGCGAGAAAGAAAATATAAAGGAGCCTAACTCAACATTATAATAGCATAACATGCTTATTATCAATTTTTCTTATATATATTGTCAATTTAATATATTCATCTTTTATATTGGAGTCCATTAAAACTCCATCAAGTTCTATTTGATCTAACTTGAAGTTCATTTAACCTAAATAGTGGTATTCATCTTTTTAAATTGGAGTCAATTAAACTCCATCAGGTTCTATTTATCCAACTCAAAGTTCATTTGACCTAAATAGTGGTCAATTTTAATTCGGGTGGTTGTTAATTTTGACCAATTCAATCGTTCATACATCAAAATGAATGTCACTATTAGTAATAAAGTTATTTAAGACAATTTTGGGACAATTGAATCTTTGATTACTAAATTGAGATTCTCAACTTACAGAGGTAAATTTAAGTCGAGACAAGGGTCGTCCAAGCAAATGTGTTTGTCCATTTTTTTTAACCTCTATCAAAAAATTTAGAAATATTATACTCAAGTCAGACGAGCCTTGTATTTTTGTGCAGGAAAAATCTATAAATCGAGTCGAACTGCCTTACGAGGCATTTTTCGACCACTGGGAACCAAATAAGAACTTTTATTTAGTTAAATTAAAGAAACGAAGAAATTGAAAAAAATTGAAATACAGTTCATACCTCAAACCGCTATTCAGACTAAACTTTAATGCCGAAGATTCCTTCTCTAGAGATAATGGCTCTTGCTATGGTCTATGGATGTGCTTAGATTCCATGGTATCAAACTATGCTCTCGTTGTAAGGTGAACATTTATATCCTCGCAGCTTTTTCCAAGGTTTCGAGCTACGCTATTGCTGTTTTTATTTAGAGGATTCACAGTTCCATGATATTCTGGTATTCATTTACCCTTGTATGTCATCGTTACTTCTCAATCTTGTCGAATACTAGATATTAAGAATTCTCTAGATGTGTTTGTTCGTCGAATAGTAAGCGGTAAACTTGTCAGATTTCGAAATAATCAAGATGTCACTGTTCTTCGAGAGTAGCATGCTCTAGATGCATTGAGCAGCCGTTGATCTTTTTCTTTGAAATGTTGGAACGTCTTCATGTTCTTGAAAATTTTCATAAATTTAAGGTACCTACAATAAATCAAGAAACTGCGGTGGCAGGCTCTGAGCCTACCGAGACTCTTATGAACTTCCGTTCTGATGAAGTTCTGCGTCCAAACAAGAAACAGCAGGGGAATGTCAGTTTAGTTCTTAAAAAGCTGGCATTTTTTTATATAGATCTACTTAATTTCGAAAACTTAAGCACTTAATTTTGCCTGTATATTTTGGACAAAACATGGTTTGTACTGATTCCCTAACTCAAGGAAAGAGAAAGAGCATTAAAGTGGGAGATCCCGTGTGTTTAAAACGGTGTCTTCACCTGCGGATGCACCAGCTTGAGAAGTATACTGGTAACACGTGATTTCCGGCTGTATGTTGTTAATTTGTAATATACTAACTATAAATTTGAATAAATGAGCTCTTATTCTAATATAATAGTTTAAGTTTTTAGTTGACTCAACGTCGTGTCATCTGAGTGATACTGCATAAGATTCCTAGTTTTGTCGACTCATTTCATAATTCCAAAACTGCTAAATGTCACAGTGCACAATGAACAAGCTCACCATCTTAGCTTTGATGTAAGAGGTGCATTGCATCTAAGAAGTATTGTGTTAATTTTAACAAAGGAATCGAAACAAATAACCATGCATCGGTTCACCACTTGATCTCCAAGGGTAGAAACACATATGTTCAAGCCCAACAAGAGAACAATAAATACTTGAGCATGTCCATTCCATGACGATGTGAAAATAGACGCAGCAAAATATAAATGAACCTTTCGACTTAGAAATGTTTCTAGACTTTTAAGACAAAAATGAATTTTCATGTTTTTAACATTAGAATAAAGTAACACGACAAAGAATACACCTCCTATCTTATACATGATATTCAGTGGGCAGAAAGCATTCACTTTTATCTAGACACAGAAGAAGAATGAAGTTCTTCATCTTAATAACTTTAATCAATTAACTGTCAAAACTGGGGTTAGACTTGATCTACCTTTCAAGTGTTCAGAGTCTCCACATTTATTGAGTTCAAAATGAAGAATAAAAGTATGCACCCAATTCCGATTCCACAACAAAACGCTATTCCCTTTCAATTAAACTTGGGGCTTGTGCAATTGAAAAGGCCTATATACTGGGTGTATATCCAGCATTCTGCACATTTGTTCAAAAAATACCAGCATAGTACAAAAGGCGCTGCTTCCCTGGCTACCCTTCAAAGCACGTTTTCCCCAGTTTCTCGGTCTCCAGAATGTTTTCTATCTACTTCCTGAGCCTCTGTGGTCCCATTAGCAATGTCATCCAACCTGGTATCTGGAGAGCTCTGCAATTCCTCTTCCTTAGAATCTTCACCGTGGGGCATCGTTGGCACCTCATTAGCTTCCGTGATCACCTGAAGAAGTTCCAATGGGGTAGCTGCAGGGTCCAGCTCTAAGCAACCTTTTGGAGCATTTTCAGCTTCATCACCCCTAAGCACGTGATTTGGGACCCTATGAGAAAATTGGAACATCTCTTCTTTCGGTATTCTCTTGACCTTTTGGGGGTCCAAATTTGGACGAAATACTGTCTTGAAACCAACCACCTTAACAAGAGGAGCGACAGACACACCCTGTTCCTCATTGTAGTCATCAAGTACCATCACCATTTCATATTTGTGTATGGCTTCATCCGGGGTCTGCTCATTCCAATCAGGCGACCAATTCCTGTAGAGTGCCCAAACATCACCCTTTGTTGGCAATATTTGAATTGTCCCCCGTGGGCCTTTTGACCAATTAACCTTCTGGGAGAAGGAATTGATAGATTTGCAGATTTCATATCTGCCAACTCTAAATTCACCACACGTTTTGTAGAAACCTGAACCTACCCAATCTAGAGATCCAAATTCGCTACTCGTTTTTGAGTTAAGCCAGCTGATCTTGACCTTAAATGGGTTCCTTGAGATTACCTTACTAATCAGAGCATAGAAACGTGGCATACCATCGTCATCATCATAACCAGCCCAAACCTCATTATCTCCAAATGAACTTTCAGCTCTGTCCTGATCAAAATCATGAAAATCGGGATCTGGAACATTCATGGGTGCTGCCACATTATTCTCCTTATCTGCAGTGTCAGCAGAATGGCTAACAGGACACTTGTTCGCTCGATCTGCTACAATGGGAATAGACAACCCACCATTGCCATTTTGATCATGCCCGCTGGTGTTTCGGTGTTTGTTTCTCTTGCCCTCTTTAGCCTTCTCTTTCACTTTATCTGTAGCCTTTGTTGCCGTCGCCAATCTCCATTCATTCAACTTCTTCAGAATCTCTTTTCGAGACTTCTCTATTAGCACGTTTCGCATTTCTTGTGGGGTCAGGTCTCTGGTACTGTTGGGTTTACTATTAGTGCCAGAGAAACCATAGATCCTTGATCCCGATGCACCTGCACTTGAAAAACCTCCATTTGCCATGGTCATGTTATATGTAGTGTTTGCACCAAAATAGTCATCATCTATTTTTCGCTTTTTTGTTTCTCCTTCCCACCTAGCAGATGGTTCAGGATATGCTCTCTTCATTTTCTCCTGTGCCTGCTGAACAACATTTGCTGCTTTTGCCGATATAGAAGGATCTGTATTGCCAGAATGAGGAAACTGCTGGTGGCTTCTATACCCACACACATTAGGACCTGCCTGTCCTGGTCCTGATTTTTGACCAGCTGCAGCATTTCTTCCCGGGTCAACATGATTTCTAGCAGGTGCATGATTATTCAAATTCTGATGTCGTTGGCGAGAAGCAGGATTTGTTGATTTGGAAAAGTTGAATGGTGGAGCAGTTTCTGAAGCCATAAAGGCCTCGTGACAATTGGGACACAGAAGAGTATGATTGAGATATATCTTAAGATACTCATAATGCATCTTGCATCTGTGACAAATAGTCCAGAAAGTATCAATTCTTTGATAAGACGGCATAGGAACTGATGTAGGTGGCACCCTCGAACTATTGTTTTGAGTCTTTGTAACCGATGTTGACCTACTTCCAGTATTATGAAATCCATTTGCTCTGGATGCTGCTGATGGACCACCAGCGTGCATTTGAACTTTCTGGTGGAATCCTCTAGAACCCCTCCTTTGGTTATATGCTAACCTCTTAGCCTTATCAGATAACAAGCTCCAGGCCTCTGAAAGAAGTTTAAAAGCACCATCAGCACCAACAGATTTATTTTTATCTGGGTGAAGAGTGAGAGCCAACTTCCTGTATTGTTTCCTTATTGTTTCATCATCAGCCGAAGGGTTGACACCAAGCACTCCATACCAGTCTACTTCTCCACTTATTTTATTTTCTGCAGCAATATACACATCAAGTGTTGTCAACATTTGTGAAATACCCTCGAGTCCTGGATACAGAGTTTGGGCTTTCAAGGCAAATTTTTTAGCGCCAGCAAAATCCTTCTTCTCTAACTTGCCCACCGCAATTGTCTTTGCCCGGAGGGCCTCATCTCTATTGCACTCCATATTTTTACAATGACTTGGTTCCAAACTGTTCACCCGTTTTTGGTAAGCAGTCTTAACATGGCATGTTAACTGTACAAACACCCAAAAACCAGCAAGAATATAAGAACAAATATCTGAACTTTAACCCTAAGGAAATATCAAATACCTGATTCAAGGAAAAGACAAACTGAAGTGAGTATAAAAAATTGACAAAAGTTAAGCCAAATTTTGATAAAGTGAAGGTTACTCGTAAAATGCACAGGCGTATGTTAATGCACCAATGTTTACAAGAATTGGATTAAGTTATATATGTCACCACAGAGGTTGGAGCAGTACATAAAAAACGAGAAAAGATTGGCTATTGGGGTCATCCAGTATATGTTCTCTGAGACGAGCATAAAACTCTAATCCAAGTTCGAATTGCGGGTTACTTCTCAATTCGAAATCCACGGGAAGAAAGGAAACAGAGATAATTTATATAAAGACAATTCAGCCCAACAGCACTTAAGCAAATTGCAAAGAACACAGCAAATCGACCCAACAATAATTGAGTTGCAGAAACACATTATATGATTCAAATTCTGACAATCTCTACGCATGATGTAATGAACTCAATTTAACAGCTCCAATGGTAAAGTACATCCCAAAAAACAACAGCCAGCAAAAAATACCGAAAAATGTTTAAAATTCACAAATCCAAAATCAAACTCGAAATTCAAAAATTGAGATTCCAATAGATCCAATAAATTGAGCTCATAAAAAAATAACAAAATTTAACTTCCATTTCCGAACCTTCATATTCAGCACTCCAGATAGAAACACCCTAGATTCAGTACCAATTTCATAATTAACCTAAAAATTCTGAGAAAATGTAAAGAATAAAAGAAATAATTACCAATTAAAATAATAATCTGAACCGCCTGGAGTTGAATTTGGTGGTTTTTTTCCCACCAAATTGAAATGGGTAGGATTTCTGTAGAGAGCTAGAAAATTTTTGGTCAAAACCCCCCGAAGAAAAATCTGAAAATGCCCAATTTTTTTTTTTTCTATAATAGCAAAAGACAGATGGGCATGGGCTTGCTTTTATTTACAACTACTTTTGGGGGTTAACCCTAACTATGGTTCTATCTAACTATGGTTGATTCACCATTTGAACTTAATTAGGGTTACTTTTCATATATCTTTTATATTTTATCCCTATTTTTTTTCAAAACACATTTTTTTATCTTCTTTTCAACGCACATTCTTCAATAAAGTAATATTACACGCAATTCAAAAATTTTTTCCTTCTATTTCAAAAGGCATTCTACCTAAAAAAAAATGGGGCTCAAATAGACCCATAATATATACCATTCAGGGATAAAGTATTTTCGAATATTTGGCTTTTAAGTTAAATATTGAAAAAATAGAAGACACTCAACCTTTGTAGCATCAATGAGTACATGACTAACAATGAACATCGTCCTCTATTCTTGTTCGAAACAAGCAATCTTTTAAAAGCTACGTGCATCCAATGCAACACAAATGTAAGTAACTAAATTAGCTTTGCCACTTACATCATTAGAATATTTTTGTCAATCGTGCATGATCTTGAAAGATAATTTTGAGGATGTCTCAGTGTAAAAATTTTCATTTCATAAGAGATGTAATTGGATAAAGATTATGTGTATATGGAATATTGATAGGTAAATAACGTGTACTCGACCAGCTTGTAACATATTCTATTTATAGTAACTGAGTTTGATGTGATTAAGTGTTATTTGGACGAGGATAACACATTCCTATTTTCAAGTCCCCTTTCTTTTTTGTAATTCTGACCAAGAACCCCATCTGCGCCAAGTCAATTTTATTTGCATAAATGAATGTGATAATCCATTCTATACTTCTTATCCTACGTGGAATTTGATCAAAAGTGATTTAGCATTGTTATAATCTTGAATGGGAGTAAAGGTGGCTCAAGTGCTTCAAAAGTTTTTTTCATAATAGTTATGGAAATAATTAAAATGAAGCAAAGATCACCAATAGAAAATTCTATAGACGTCCTTAGATGACTCTGTTGTCAATGATTTTAATAGAAATAATTGTCCCCGATTCAAAGAATTACCGACAATAATACAATCTACTATCGTCTATCAATGATTATCGATAAAAATATTATCAATGATCATTGACTATGCATGGCTTGTTAATCCCGACAATGCTTAGATTACAACAATCACTAATGACACGTAAAAGCTGTTGGCGTCACCATGATTGTTTCTTTAACTTCTAGTTCAATAATAACTTCGCATACCAAACATTTCTACATCATTGCAATCCGATATTTTGTTCACACCGCCACCCTTCCATCAAGGCAAACAAGGGTTCGACACCGTTTCCCACGTAAGTTACAAGGGAAGAGAAAAGGCGTTGGCTGGTGGCATAGTAAAGCAAGAAAATTTTCTGCCGAGCTATGAAAACATGGAAATTGGAAAGAGCAGGATAGTCATTCTAATTATATTAGACCACCCATAAAATTTACCCAGATGATGTCTTTATCAGTATGATGCACTGAAATTTAAACGTACAAGGCAAATTACAAAGAAACAATCAAATGAATGAACAAACACCATCCCTTCAATGTGATCATCGGCAAATTTGCACCTACATAAACTGTAAATAAAATGGCAACATATTCATCAACTTTGTTGGGATTTGGCGTGATTTTTTGAGGTTTCCCCAGTGTTCTCTTTGGAGGTCTGCTCGGTTTCCTCAGTGTTTGCTCTGAAAGTTGGCTGGGTTTCCTCAGAGTTCACTTTGAAAGTATGCAGGGCAGGATTTGACTTGTGATTTTTTGTGGTTTCCCCAGTGCTTGCTTTGAAAGTTCGCTGGCTTTCCTCGGAGTTCGCTTTGGAAGCAAGCAGGGTTTCCTCGGTGTTTGATTTGGATATTTGCTGGGTTTCCTCAGAGTTTGCTTCGAAAGTTTGATGGGTTTCTTCAGGTTCTGTTTTGTCATTATGAAACTTCACTACGATGCAGGTAATATTGTCTGCACTGCCACGGGTGAAAGCCGTTTCTGTCAACTTCCGCGCTGCTGCTTTGGGTTCGTCTTCTATTTGTGCGAGTGAGATAGCATCCTGATAAATATGTGGACACTTACATCAGCTACTATATCAATGATTATTAATACCAGAAAATATGTTTTTGTCCTTTTCAGAAATAAATTAAATAACTATACGACTTAAATTATTAATATTATTGACTATATTGTTCAGTTCCAACAGCACCAAGAAACTTAAAAATGGACTGATATATGATGAAAGGAATAATAATAGTCGTTTATATTCTGATTACCTCATTGGGCACAACATCCCAAAGTCCATCACTTGCAAGCACAAGAAGTTCGAGCTCTTGATCAATCTCTTGATCCTGTAAAATAATTTGATAAATATCTACTAGGAGCACGATCAACCAACACAACAGACTTCTCATACCCCCACATAAAAATAGGAGCTCCCGCCATCCCAAAAATAATACTAATACTAATACAGTCTATGCTCTTGTATTTAATACCCCACAGAATAATAAGAGCAAATAATTAAATTAATAAACCTGGTCCAAATTTAAATTTTGGTATCCATATAATGAAAATTTTCCAAAAACATGCATTTAGCATCACTAATTGGGAAATAGTCTCATTGTCTTCAGCTATCGTAAGTAGAGCAAGTGCCAGAAAGTATTTAGGAGATTCACATTATTAGTCTAAATAAATATATAAACCATGGCCAAAAGTTTTCATTTTTACATCATAAGAAATTACTTCAACATGCCTACAGAAAAGGGGATAAAAGATTTTATGCGAACCGAAGGGTAGACAAGTATCTTAAGGATTAACATACATTAGATCACATGTATAATTGTATACAAGGACCAAAATACACCAAGAAGGAAATGGTATTATGAAAATTAAGATTTTGATGGTCTGGGCTGTTTGAAATTTCATAATTAATAGGTATAACTTTTCAATCTACCATATTAATTACAAGAGAATCGACTATATTCATATTCCTCTCTATTTTCCATGGAGGTGGTTTGGAGAAGAGGGGATTGGGGGAAAGGAGGTTATTAAGAAAACTACATCTGCCAATATTGATCAACTGAAATCATTTAAAAGTTGCATCTTCTAGTCAAGCTTCATTAATAATCCTTCCTTGGAGAAAGGCTTACAAACCCCTTGAAATTTTAGCTGAATATTTTCGTCACCATACAAGTCTTTGAAGTTTGACTTAGATTTCTTTAGAATCAAGGAAACTCATCTTAAAATACATAAAAGCAGTTAAATAGTAATAAATAAGACTACCTGAATCTCAGGTTCAGCCACAACAAACTGCTTCAGCATGCGATTTCCAAAAGCACGGGACATGGCCAAGACACCTCCAACCCTCCAAGTGCCTGATACAAAAGCAATAAATAGAAAGTCAATCAGCTACCTGGAAGCACAAATTTTTTATCCAAGACAATATCCAAATGTGAGTTGATAGTTCTTGCAGTACAGAAAATAACATCTTCACAAAGATTTTATTTCGCTTTGCTCAACATCTACTCAGAAAATGACAAGTTGGGATGACCAGAGTGCCCAATATCTCGAACCAACTGTTAATTTCCAATATCTTAAACCTCTCAAACAATTTTATTAACCATTTTTCCAAACGACCCAATAATCTATTCTTCTCACACAGCAATTTCAAAATGTTTCGGAAGGAAGCACAAATTTCTTTTCTTCCTTCACTGCTTCATGAAAAATGCTTTAGAGTGGGAACAAATCTTTGATGGGTGTCAAAATGGTTCTATTTGCGAACATTTATATATATTATTTTGGAGATTTATTATCCTTTTATTGGACCACAAATTGACAATGTGGATAGATATCTAAACTTCATTTGCCATACAAAGACCAGGCCGTCAATCATTCTGACAACAGTTGTACATACTAAATGACAAGCAACATAAATGGATGAACCTCAATATAGAAAAAGAAAAAAGATTCACATCTGCATCATGTGCGAATCAAAGAAAGTTTGAGCAGATACATTTTTTTTATTTATTTGACAATTAACTTATGAGAAAACACCCTTTCATCAATAATAACACCTCTTTGCATTTAATGTAAAGACAGCTCAGGAATAGTGCTGCTAAATTTGCAAAGATATCTAATGAGCACAACTATTAATGTCCAGGATGGGCCATACCTGCCCACATTACAACACCTCCAGCATTTTCAATTCTCTTCCGCTCGTCACTTCTGTTTGGTTTGTGATCCTCCGAGAGTGGAATAGCTGCCAAGCACAAAAAATGCAGTGCAGTTCAGAAGTTACAATCAAAAGAACGTTTGGCCTCCAAATTTTAGCAATGCAAATAATCATAACTATCAATTGAACACCGTCACATTTAATTACTTCATTAACATACAAGAAAAGAACTAACCTGATACACATAGGGTAAGATATTACATACAAGATCTGTATGATGAGTTAAATGTAGAAATTTTTCAAAAGAAGAAGATTTTTTCAAAGGAATTTGGCTTGTTATCCAATCAGATAGATACAATCCATTAGTTCTTGGATTTGAAAACATTTAATTAAGAGAAATATTTCCCTCATTAACGTTTAGGGTTCTTCATCATTGTATAACTGATAGTGCTGAATCAAGTTCTCAGTTTTAAATAATTTTAACTGAAAACAGACATTATGCCGAAAAAATCATGTTAAGCCTCAAACACTGCTGAAATAAATCAATAGTAGCCAGAAAGAGAGACCAATTACTACATGTTAGCATAGGCGACCAATGTCAAACTCAAGCCTTGCCAGCTTAAATAGAATATGGAGGAAAACAACTTGATTGAACGGACAAAAAGACCATGTTCAGTAAACCCATTACAGTTCCCACAGGACCAGGATGTGTAGCATCTGGATGGAAAATTCATCTGTCATTACATCTATGTACGAAAAATCACACTTCTATGATATGACTAACATCAATGCAAGTATTGTTATCATTGATTTCAGTATGTATCTACTAATTAAAATTAGTGAAACAAAACACATTGTCTCCCAAACAAAGTCCGTTGTTCCCATGTTCCTGCGATCTCGTGGTGGCTAAAAATAATTCGAATTATAATTTTCACTCAAACAATGTTTGGAGGCTTCTTTTCTTACAGTATCTATAGGATGGTAAATGGTTAGAAGGAAAGATATAATAAGAAAGTATACTGTCTAGAAAAGGAAAACAAAATTACAATAAAAGAAAAGTACCTTTGCCATCCTTAGATATTATAGTCCGTGAATCTCCAACATTAGCGACATATATGTGATCACCAACGAGAACTGCTGTCGAAGCTGTTGAACCGTCATCTCGGAAAGTATCTTTCTCAGACTCCAAAAAATCTCTGTCGGTCTGCTGATATATTTCACCTGTAGTTTTACAAAAGTTATTGAGTTTAATTAATAATTAAAATGAGAGCCTGTGTATGACCAATATGGAAAGCCAGTTGATCATTTATTGCTTAAACCGTGCAAGCAAGGACAATTGTTCCGCAGCACAGAAAGCAAAGACAAGCTAGGGCCAGGTTAGTAATAGGTATGGCAACTGTGAGTGCAGGATGGACATTCCGTAACCTTCTCAAGGTAACTATATAGCTCCTGATACTGTCCCCACCAGAGCAAGGCAGGTTGGTTTGTGCTATTAAAGATATTAATTATTCTGTATGAAACTGGGGCAGGATCAGGACACCCGCATGTAGTGAATCCCCAAACGAGCCCCAAAAGTAATCAGGTTTAAATTTTTATCTAGTCTGCAAAACCAGACTACTCCTTATTGTAGATGTAATGCAGTCCCCAGTAGGATGGGGAGAGGTGAAGACGGAAGATGATTCTACGGCCGTCCCAGATGAACTGGTGTGTAAGAAGTGATAAATAAAAATGAGAATATATTCATTTCAACTCACTTATTGCCAATTTGGTGTTTGTTATAAATTCTGGATGCTTCATGAGATTCCCAAAGAGATGTTTCTTCAAATACTCAGCTGCACGTGAACCACCATGACCTGTCATTACAAATCATTGTCAGAAAAGTAAGATTATGCTTTAATTTCTATTCATAATTAAGTCGAATGCCCATGCCAAGCATTTTTAATTGAGGAAGCAGGATATTTGATGAAGCGTTAAGCTTGAAAATGACCATCTGATCCTCCAACATAAGTAGAATAAAATCTTTCACTGTACTAGTTAATTTGGATAATTTTTTAGCGACGTCTGTTTAATGAGATAAAACTAGATGAACAATTTTTAGTAATAGTCATAGTTACCAGGTCCATAGCGCGGGCAACTGCCAGGTACGAGGTCCTAAATTGTTATAAGTGTCCAAAACTCCAATCTAAGTTCAGCTCCATATGTGCACTTTCAACCTTTAAATAAACATCACCACCGCCTCCAATTATTCAATAGGGAAGGACAATCAAATTTTCAAGCTATTTAGAAGCTGAAAACTTATTTGACATGACTTTAGAGTCTACAATGTTAGAAAATAAAAAAATTACAACCAATTTAGCTAACAAATATTAGAAACTTCTAACAAATTATTTACAGCACCAATTGAAGTTGGAATTGGATTTTCCTTTGAGATAGTAGGCACTTTATTCGCACCTTTAAGTTTTACCCAGGTCAAAACTATGACCTTTCTGTCATGCATGCAGTAAACTGTACAAGAAGATATTTTAGATATCCGGTCTTTACTTGAATTTGGCCATTAGCAGGTAATGCATTTTTTATATCCACAACTCAAGCTTCAAGGTGAAAGGTAATTAGAGAACATCTAACCGTCAAATATTCCAAAGAGACAGACTGTTTGCCCATCAACCTTCGAAGTCTTAATGTCATAAAAATCCTCCATACTAGCCCTCTTCCCTCTAAAACTGGAATATCCACAGCTCAATCTTCCATCTTCACTGCCAGATTGGAAAGAATCCAAGAGTAAGTGAGATTCCAAAGAAATATAAGCATGTGATATACATGTTCATATCAGCAGGAAAGAAGGGAGAAAAGTCTCTGTAACATTGAACATATTTCCATTCGGAAGAACAAAAACACCATAGATTATGTCCGTATCTTCCAACTATGCATAGCATGACATAATGAGCCAGTTAACATGGCATTAACACTGTGTATATTATACATATTCAGCAGGAGAAGTAGAAGATGGATGTGATATGATATTCACTTCCTGATAACGGTCAGAACACTTTCTCTTTCCTCCAGCAATTCACAAAAGATATTACTCAAAGAATCATTTTGTCATAAAAAGATATGATAATTACAAATATGAGAAATTAAATATTCCAGTTTCCTGGAAATTCAAATAAAATCTAATTTTAGAAAATATACCCGGATGTCTGTGTGACTATATATCCAACAGATGTTCATTTTTGTGATTCAATGTTTAGTAAAGCACATCAGAAGCACTGTCCCAAGACCCTTAGCAGAAAAATGTGTATCTCTATTAATTCTCTGTATCTTTCTATACTATATAGGTGGGCTTTTGCTCTCAAGTGTCTTTCATCCTCGTTCTCTTCCTCCCAATACTGGGTAAATAGCGTGTGATGTGTCCTTTTCCAGAATATAATACAATAAAGGCTCGTGACTAATGTTATTCCGAACCACCAGCATATGTATCAGCATGTGGGCATTCCAGAAGTATTTTCCAGTTTGATAATAAAGATTATTCAGACATCCTCCCAGACCTCCCAGGAAACAAATTAAGGGACAGAAAGTGAAATAGAACCAGATTTCATCAAGAAACTGAAAAAAAAGATGATCCATGTGTAATGAAGTCATGCCTGGTGGTTCTTTTATAGATCATACTGAAAACGAAATACCCTATTGACTGGTGCTCAAAAGCTTGCAACCAATCCTATACATAATTAACGTCAACTAAACTTAGTCACCACATGAAAAAATAAATACTATGATGCAAGAGTTTTGTAGGTAACACTACTCATAATGTAATTGCAAATATCGACCATAGACGCATAACCAGATCAAAACTACTGCAATTTAATCACCTCTTCCATCCTCCACGAGCATATCCTCCATCATCATCCTTCTCAGGTAAAATATCAATAACAGGTCCTCCCTTAGCAGTTGCACCAGAATCCACCATCATCTTTCTTGATATTTTTTACTTGCAATCCCACAAATAAGCTGAGCACTGAAGTGCATTCAAGCCTCTCCAGATATAGCTTAACTGCCTTAACTCTGTGTGTCTAGTGATATACCCTGCTCGAAGACTCCCGAACCTCAGAAATCTGTTGCATAACATCTAAAGCAACTGTCTTGATCTCAATTTAAAATCTAATGAAATGCACAAAAATGAAGAAGAAATTAGGATCAACGTTAACCTCACTCTATGCATATGATGTGCTAAGATCCATCATTCTCAAATGCTGAGTTAACAAGAACAACTTCGAATAACAAAAACAGCGTGACCAAGTGAAAAATGTCTTTAATCTACAATTATCGCCAGCTTCTTTTTTCTCTTGTTTAAGCATACCAAATACAGTGTACAGATAAAGTTCACATCTTTTAATTCAGCATTTAAGAAAACTATACACTAGCAAACTCCTTCTTTTACACCTACATCATTGAAAACTTTTTGCCCTTGATTTTGGTAAGTATAATAATAGTAAAAAAAACTCACATCTTCAGCTTCCAAAACTATTAATCCATTAAAGAAATAGCCATTTTATGTCATTTCGAACTTTTCTCTCTTTATTAAATTTTTTATACATGGGAAACACAAAGAGTTAGGTTCGCACCTTCATCACTTTGCCTTCATTTAATCACAAGTTCAAAAAAGTTAAGCAACCAAACATTTGCATTATTCCATAACGCCGATTGAACTTGTCTGATTTCTTTCCATCCTCACGAACTTCATAGTAAATCAAATAAAAACAATTAATAAAACAAAACATTGATCGAGCTCTTACATTCAAAGCATTTGATACATCTCGAAACACAGATCGGCCACCATTATTATATGAGTAACTTTATTTCACAATCATCCAATAATTAGAAGAAAAAAAATTAAGAAATTCGTATAAGTATTAAATAATCAGGTTGAAAAAAGTAAATCCGATCCGAATCCGATATTCGAATCAAGTAAACTTCCTCATTATTGGAAAATGAGAAAGGAGAAGCGGTTTTAGAATCTGGAACCCTAGAGGGAAAGATCTGAAAGTATGATGATTAAGATGAGTGGAGATGTATTTTTGTTTGTTGTGAAGTGGCGTCATGATAGAAAGAGAGAGAAACAGACGCCTGGCTGTTGAAAGTCTAGTC
>CAIGRP010126448.1:0-11864 GCA_903798385.1 Fraxinus cuspidata | reverse complement strand
ATAGCAAATTAATAATATCATCTTATATCATATTATTTTCTATAATTTTGGCAACTCGATAATGACTCATTATTTATCTCCATTTTGTCATGCCTATAGAAGGAGAACCAACTGTAAGTCACATGAGTTTTATCTTGGAATTGTGTAGTGTCAAAAGTACTCGCACGAAAGTGAGACAATAAGTTTTTAAGACAGCATTCTTGACGTGATTCCCTAAAACTTATTTTTTTTAACTCTTCTCTTCTTATATTTTTATGTTGTTTAATTGATTATGTTAATTGATAATTAATCTACACGCAAATCACCCAATTTTTCCACTATTGTAAAATGAAAATTAATTAATTGTTATAAGATTTATTGGAGGAGTCAATTCCGGTAACTTATTGCATATGTAGACTTATTACATGTACACTTATAAAAAATACTTTAAAATACCCTTTCGACGGCGATTTGTACACAATTATGACTTTTACACAAAAATTATCACAGAAAATTTAGATGAAGAATTTAAAAAAGATGGTGACTCGCACGTACAATTGACTCATTTACAACTAATCACCGCTTCTCGCACAATAATGAAACGTGAAAAACCTATTCCGCGTAGTGACGTAGTTTGTAATTTAAAATTAATTTATTCTATTATAGGGTCGTATATTTATCTACATGTGTTACCACTATAATAATAATAATAATAATAATAATAATAATAATAATATTTTTTTATGTAATTAGCAGGTTTATCATAAGATGTATCTATTGACACGTGTTCACACACTACATGGTTTTAACTAATTTGTGGTTATTATTAGCTGCTAATCAAATTAATCCTAACGTATATGACAAAGAAGAAAGGAAAAGTTATAGTTTAAGATTAAAAAATTAAAAAAAACTATTAATATATGATAATTATTTAATGGGTATGATTAAATTGTCACGTGAGAAACTAAAGTGACCGTCGATTGGACAGTAGATGTTGAAGAAACTTGGAGGATACGAGAGGGATTACTGTCTTTATCCAACCTGTCTATTTCTTTATTTTTATATTAATAATAATTAGGAGACCCTATCTAACATTTTTAACAACAATAATTTTCAATGCATATTTTATTGTTAAAGAGAGTGTACCCATCTTTTGATTTTTAGTAAATTTATTATTTTTAGAAAAAAATCATAGGGATCAACTCATATTGGATCCTTTGATTCTCGACCATTGTTTTATCTAATGTCCCGATCGATTTTTAAAATATTGGTTAAAAAATAAATTTAAATATATATGTTAATCATAGTTAGAGAAATTTATAAAATACCTCCAGCATATAAAGTGTATTTTGCTAATTCATATTTACGTAAAACATTTTGTTGAATGATAACATAAACGTTTTATGTAGAAAGAATATACAATTTATAAATACGTATTATAGAGTGCGATTTGTTGGTTATAATTATATGAATTTGTGTGTGTTACCGGGCGTACGTATTTATAAAATTTCTCTTATATTTATGGTGTGTTTGAGCCACATTATTTTGAAAGAATGTATTTTGGAATAGTAGATTGATTGAGAATGTGTGGTTGAAAAAAATGAAAAGTTATTGATATGATGGAAAATATTATTTTACTAAAAAATGTGTGATTGAAAATAAGTAAAAGAATAGAAATGAAAATTTTAATATGGCTCAAATAGAGGCTTACAAGAGTTTTAATTTTTAAAATTAGTCGAAGTCTTGAATTCAAATTTCACTATTCACTTACAACTCCTTGTTGACAATTATCATTTTAAAATTCTTTTTTTTTTATTTTACATATTCGTTTTTAACTGGGACCTAGGGATTGATGGGTTCACGTGACCCCCCATCTTCTGAGATTTATTTATTTATTTTGATAGAGTTTGTTTGGTACGATCGAAATCTAAATTTTAATATAAATCAAAACTAACGATTAATTTTAATAACCTATTTCATGGAATACATAACTTTTCGACTTTTATCAATATTTACTAAAAAATTAATTTTAATCCCCACAAAAGAGGGACAAAATCACAATAAAATTGATTTTTTTTCCCTCTTTTCTCTTGTTTTCTCATACTCTCTCCCTCACACCTTTTACCAAAACCTTAACACTTCTAATTTTTTAAATTAATCTATAATTTATTTACCACATTTACTACAGATATTCACTTTCCAATCAAATTTTCAACTAATTAGAATCTAAATTTTCATTTTCTCCTAGCAAATTGTGTATATAGAATGTGTCTAAATTGATTATATCCATTTCACTTATATTTAATGAAGTAATGAACTGTGTTTATTTGATTGATTATTTGTATTGAATGTTGGCTATATGTTTTTCTTTTCGATTACTTGAATTTATTATTTGTATTAAATACAGTATAAAATTTTTAAATATAAATATGGATTTTCTTGTAATGAGTAAAATATTAATAAAATGATTGTTCAAAATTAAATGAATGAAAGTGATGAGTAAAATATTAATGAAGAAATGTTTTTTTTAAATGTAAATCTATATTTTCTCGAGTCTAGTATAATTCATTCAAAAATTAAGAACAAAGTATTTGATTTGTACAAAGTTTGATTGTGCCACATAACTAAAAATGTCTGCGTCCACCCCTATTTTAAACCACATATTCACACAATATATTATAAAAGGTTAAATTTTTAGCCAAGTAATTTTTATTTTTTTAAATCATGTTGCCCTAGATAGAATCAAGGGAAAATAAGAATAGAAGGGAAATCACTGAAATTAATAAAATGTTGAGCAAGTCATTTTTCATATGGAGTCATTAATATAGCACGATAGGTTATAATCGAACACTTTGACAATTGTATTGAAAACCGTGATTTCAGTAAAAACAAATATATGATTATTATATTATAGTTGTCTTGCACCGACGAGTCATGGGACCTTTTGTGATCTTTCTTTTAAGTTTGAACAAGACGTCACGTTTAAAATTGACATAATTGAGTAAGATAGGCGCTATATTTCTGATCACAGCTTTAAGGCAACATTTTGTTCAACTTTTTCCCTTATGTTCAGGAATCATATACATAATTTAAAATGTACGAATTATAATAATCTTTGTATGTCTTTTCAAGCAAGTTATTTGAATTATAAACTTGATTTACACTAAGCTTTTAGACTCCTTGTTCGGTGAATTACACGAGGTCGAAAAATATTTGTTACATTTGGTTACATTCGAGGTGTATAATCCATCTTACAAATATTGATGCACGACGATCTTGTAAATCTTTCGTGAGGAAAATGGATCTTGTGTGAAAAATATCCCTCGAATGGAAAGTAGTCAATAACTATTATTTTACGAATGTGAATTTTTAGAAAAGCCCTTTTCAAGAATTGAAATTGAATAAATGTAATGTTTTAAAGTTTTAGTTAGAATGTTTTCCATCTTAAGTAGAAGTTGTAAAGTCTATTCTTATCAATCAATTACATTGTCAAATTGATGTGAACCCTATTAGATCACATGTTTTGTTTTGTTTTAATTTCCTTTTTTTTTTTCGTATTTAGATGGATCAAAAAACTCTCAAGCCAAACTTCGAAACTTCTTCAATACTTTAATTGTCTTTCGAATTGTCTTAATTGTCTCAAGAGCAAGCAAGATATTGATTCTACAAAGAATAACTTTCTACACTTAAATCAAAATAATGTTTCAACGTTACGAAACATTGACTAACGAAGAAAAATTTCTTTTACCACTTTCAAAAAAAAATTACCCTTGAAAATTTTTAACATTACAAATATTTTAATCTGTTATGAATTAATCGCAAGATAATGACAATAATAAAATAAATAAAAATAAAACAAGAACACCAGATTTATGTGGAAACCCAAGATAAGAAAAACCACGGGGAGAGGAGGAAAATTTCACTATAATTAATAATGAATGTATTTAAAATATCAAGATCTCAATACTTTTAATTTAAATATATACCCCTCTAACTTTCAAGATATTATTAAATGTGTATGCGGAGATATAACAACGTGAAATATATATATATATATATATATATAAGAGCTTCATTTTGGAGTTTTAGATGAAGATGAAAATATAAAATCCAAAAAAATCGAGATAAGCCCGTCATGATGGCGCCACCAAGCCGCGCCCCGGCACCCCGAGGCTGGTACCTCAGTGCCCGAGGCTTTCTTAGTGTCGGCGTCCCATGCCAGACATCGCGCCTCTGTCTGCTTCCTGTTGCACGAGCGTTTCGACGTCGAGATGATGGCTCCACGGTGCCTACTTTTGATAAATATGCCTTTAAAATATTTTTCTTCATCTCAAAGTCATTTTTCAAGCCAAACACCCAATTCTTGAGGAAATTTGATCTTTATCAATTAGGACCATCAAACCAAATCTCCTTAAATTTCCTTTATTCAACCAAATATTAAATTACAAGGAATTTGGGTCACATCGCAATACATCTCCACATTGAACTAAATTTCAACACAAGGAATTCAAAATACATATCCAAGTAAACACCACTCTAACTGACTGTCTATGAATATGTAGCAGGCTTCTCAGTGGAATCAATATTGTCAGCTACACTCAATACATAAGCTACCAAATATGCTTCTCTATACTTCTGTGGACGTCTAATCTCTCTGCAAGGTCTATCCTTAGCAATTAAATATTGTGGTGTCATTGGTGGTGCAGGCAAAATATTATTGTCTGTCAGCTTTGAACTAGACTAATCTATGGTAGATTGTTTTGAAACCTCTAATTGTTACCCTGGACCAATTTCCAACTTTACCTAAGTTGAATGATTATGTTCCTCAATTTTTTCAGAATCCCCACAAGGTGAAAAATGAAACATAGCAAGTTCGTAAAATACCACATCTCTACTAACCCCAATTTTTTGTCTCAAGATACCACAATTTATACCCCTTCACACCTGATTTATACCCAAAAATGATACGCTTTCCAGATTTAGGCTCCAAATTTCCATTATATACATAAGAATAAGCAGGACACCCAAAAATCTTTAATTCAGAATAACAAGAAGGTTTACCGGACTATACCTCTTCTATTAATTTTTGTAAATGGCAGTTGAGGGTTAGCGATTATTCAAAAAAACAAGTTGTAGTAGCAGCTTCAGCCTAAAAGATCTTAGGTAACCCAGAGTTTGAAAGTATACAATGAATCTTTTCCATCAAAGTTCTATTCATTTGTTTTGTCACCATTCTATTGAGGAGTTTCAGCCACTGTCAAGTGTCTCAAGATGTCTTCAGCCCTGTTGAAGTTATTGAATTCATCTGAACAAAGCTTCAACCCATTATCTGTGCGTAGACCTTTCACCTGCTTTTCAATCTGCTTTTCTATCATTAATTTTCCACTCATTAAAGGTCTCAAACAAATCACTCTTATATTTTAAGAAAAATACCCAAACTTTCCTAAAAAATTCATTAATCACTGTCAACAAGTAATAAGTACCTCATTTTGAAGGCACCATGACCGGTCTCCAAAGATTTGAATGGATATACTCAAGCGTTCCCTTCGTGTTGTGTCTTCCTTTAGTGAATACGACCTTTTTTTTTGTTTTCCAAAGATACAATGCTCGCAAAACTTTATCTTGTTGGTCTTCTGCACATCAAAAACTCTCTTCCTACTCAACTTTGTCATATCATTTTAATTTATATGTCCGAGCATATGTCAAAGTTTTGTAATTTCTTCATCTGTCAAAGAAAAAGTAGAAACTGACGCATCTCCTATTACTGTGGAACCCTGCAAAATGTACAAATGTGTATAACTTTTATGTCTCTTCATGATAACAAGAGTACTCTGACTGACCTTCAAAACTCCACTTTCACCAATGTATCAATAACATTTTTAGTCAAGTGCACTCAAAGATATGAAATTCCGCTTCAGTTCTGGAATATGCCTTATATCTGTAAGTGTTCTAATAGCCCTATCAAACATTTTGATCTAGACTGTACCAATTTCGACAATTTTGCAGGGCATGTTGTTTCCTATAATCACTGCACCTCTCGAAGCTCATTCATATGTTGTAAACCAGTCCATGTTTGGACACATATGTAAAGTATAGGTCGAGTCAAGAACTCATTTCTCACAAGGTTTGGAACCCTTGTTAGAAATCACAAGAAGCTCTCATTCACTTTGCCAATCTTCCACAACATCAGCCTATTTATAGGTTACTTTTCTTTATCAGTAGCACCGACATCTTTGTTTCTTTTTTCAAGCATAGCAATCAGCTGTAATGTGCATATTCTTCTTACAAAAGTAACATGTTTCTTCTGCATGTCTGGAATTCGATCTACCCCTCATATTTTTACCAAGATTCCTCCTATCTTGATTTCTCCCACGAGCAACCAGGCTTTCAACTTGACTCCCATATCCTCCAGCAAGATGCATCATCTTCTCTTTAGATAGTAAAACATCATAGACCTCTTCCACAGTGAGAGTATCCTGACTATAGTGAATAATATATCTAAAAGTCATATACGATTGTCGCAACGAACACAACATCATCCATGCCAAGTCCTTATCATCATACTTAACTTCAAATGTCTTCAAATCGGCCATGATTTGTTTGAACATAGTTAAGTGATCATGCAATGACACACATTCGGACATCCGATGAGAATACAAGCGATGTTTCAAGTGTAACTTGCTGATCAAGCTCTTAGTTATACAAAATTGCTACAACTTCAACCACAACACATCGGCATTTTTTTCCTTTATAATATTCTGAAAAATTTGATTTGAAAGATTTAGATGAATTTGAGATTGGGCTTTCCGATTCCTACGGTGCTTTTCATCATGGGTCCAGGTTGAAGACATCTTATCAAAGCCAAGCAATGCTTCCTCCAAATCCATATGCGCAAGAACCGCTCGCATCTTCACTTGCCATAAAGTAAATCTCGTATTTTTATCCAATAATGGAATATCATATTTCATCGACTCCATGCAAAAAAATAACCTTACTCTGATACTACTTGTTAAGAACTGATTGCAAGATAATGACAATAATGAAATAAATAAGAAAACAAAAACATCAAAATTTATGTGAAAACCCAAGATGGGAAAAACCACAGGCAGATGAGGAGAATTTCACTATAATCAATAATGAATGTGTTTACAACATCAAGATTTCAATAATCTCAATTGAAATATATGCTCTCTAACTCTCAAAATGTTGTTGAATGTGTACATGAAGATACAACAATGTGGAATATATATAGGAGCATCTTTTTGGAATTTTAGATGAAAAAGAAAACATAAAATCCAGAAAAATCGGGATAAACCTGTCACGGTGGCACCGAACCAACACCTCGGCGCCACGATCGGCACCTCAATTCCTAGCACGTGGTGCTCCGACGCTCGAGGCTTTCTTCCAACAGGGGTGTCGGCGCTAAGGTGCCGACCCTTTGTCTACCTCCTGTTGCACGAAAGATGGTGCCGTAGCGTCCACTTTCGGTAAATATGCCTTCATAGTATTTTTTTCATATCAAAGTTTTTTTTCAAACCAAACTCTCAATACTCGATGAAATTTAATCTTTATCCATTAGGACTATCAAACCAAAACTCCTTAAATTTTCTTTGTTCAACCAAATACCAAATTACTAGAAAATTGGATCACACCACAACATAATCCATTGAGGAAAACGCTAAGAATGGAACTTTAATAGTGCAACAATAAACTCAGAAAGTATGTGGGGGATGTTTTTATATTTTATTATATATTTTGTGCATGCATGCTTGTATTCAAAATGCCAAAAAGCAAACAACCCAACAAATAAAGTTGATTGGGCTTATTGCAAAATCCACCAAACAAGCAAAAGCTTAGATTACTTGTGGCTTTTGACAATGCCATCGGAATTAAAGTATAATCACATCCAAACATATTAGTATTATTATTAAATATTTAAATTAATTAATAAATGAAACATAATTATATAATGCAGGTAAAAAATATAGTGTTTTATAAAGCACAAGACACTAACGCCCCCCTACAAATGAATATAGAAACATAGATACATATATATGGTAAAAGAAGTCTAATTTTCTTAAATAAAGTTACTTTGTTAGAAGAATTTGACAGAAAACTTGATATAATTGTTTATGAAAAGAGATGATTAAACGAAAAAATTAATTATGTATTAAACTATTCAATGATAAATTGATACGTGATATTATATCAAGCTTTATATTAACCTTGATGACCACATAGCATGATTACTTTTTCTTTTAAGAAAGTTGACGATGTAAAGGTGTGCACTTGTGTTTTGATGTAGTAAACGGGCAGCCTGTTTCAATCGTTACAACCACGCTCCAATCATACATCTATACATCAATTGTTCTCTCATATTTTTCCCATTTTCTTTCGAAGTTTTAAATCCTAGCTCCTAATCAAATTAGTTAGAGTTTAATGTATTTGATAAGCAGTATTAAATGAGATTGAATGATAATATAAATAATTTTTTAATATTTTAATATTTTAATACTGTGAAGTCCTATCTAAATAGTATTGCAAAGTAAACACACACTTGTGATACATCGAAAGACTTTGATATATTATAGTGTTAATTGATGGGGTCGTGGAGCATTATTATGATATATATCTTAATTTATTCTAAATAAATTAATTCATAAACCAATAAATGTTGTATTTTGTATCATGTCCATATCTTAAGTTTCAAGATTATACAAGTTAACATTTGCCATTACAACAAGTATGTAAGAATTTTATTAGAGTTCCACGAAATGTACTTCTAAAAACTTACTTTGGATTTATGCTATTTAGTCCTATGAAATTGTTATGCTACTAGAGTGTTATAACACTTACACGATCACTAATGCCTCTTATTTGGCAAGGTCCAAAAATTTGAATGGCATTAATATTATAAATAAAAAATAAAAAGATATCTCAAGTTACTGTCTTAATATTCCTATAGTAACTTTTTTATAAAAATATATAAAGATTAAACTTCCGTTAGTGATTGTGATAACTTCTATATAGATGATAAACGACTACATCATCATTAATAATTATCGACAACGTATTCATAGGTAATCATTGATAGCGCTGTGTAGGTAGTATTCGGTGACATAAATGTCAGAACTCTTGTCGATGACACCAACTATTTCTTTATTGAAGATGATATTGCCGTCGATATTCGTTGATATAGGTGCTTCAGTGATAACCATCGATCTAATGTGTTAGTAATTTTGTTAAAAATGACCAAAAATATTAATTTCGTCATACCACCTATAATAATAACGTCAACAATAATCAATGGAGTTTTTCATTGAATATTTGCTCCATTTAATTTTTATTTTTTTCACTTTTTATTAGTAAGATCGTCATACAACATTGACGAAATTTTTTCAATGATTATTTTTTTTAAAATTTTTATTATTACTTTTGAAAGCCTACCTAAATTTTGCTGCCTCTTAATTACTTGAGTTGTCTCCATGTAGATTGTACATAATCGAGATTTGAATAGTTCAACACAAATTTGAACTCTCGATTCAAAACTCATTTTGACATTGAAATAAGTCGACTTTAATAAGCATGGTCACACATAGTAAAAAATTCCTAATAATTGTTCGATGTAGTTTTTTTGAAACTAAATTTTGTGAAAAGTGATTCTTTTAAAGAATTTATAGGTAAGAAAAAAAAATTATGAGTCCATTGTAAAAGCTCAATAGTAAAATACTATTTTAGAGTATTGAACACATTTAAAGTTGTATAAATTTTCAGATACTCCAATACACGTCTGTCTATCCTACGCTTCAAAGTTAAAACCAAAGCCCTACCCACCAAAAATCTTTAAAAACAACTCCATTGTACCAATACGAAAAGCAACAGCCAAAACCCCTTAATTTCAAAGGGAACAACCCCCACCACTCCACCCCCATTCTCTGTACCATGGATGCAGATGGAGACTCACCACCGTTCTGGTCTCAGCCCACCACCACTACTTTTTTATATCCTCACCGCCGTCCCCGGCAGCCCTCTCCAATCTTCAATCCTGTGATACTAATCTTGGCCGTACCAATTCTCATATTAGTTATATTGTTTTTCTTGGTTCCTCCATTTCTTTCACACACCACTCAAATTCTTCATATCAATTCAGTGAAAAAGAGCTGGGATTCACTCATCATCGTGTTGGTATTGTTTGCAATTATTTTTGGCGTTTTTTCCAGAATAAATGATGAAGTTCCATCCTCTGATGCAACTGATCAACAAAACTCAAATGTTTTACAAGTCTCTGATTTTGCTAGGCCGCCGCCGAGGGACTCTGTTTCGAGTTCTCAGTTGTATGGATTTTCCGACGGGAAAGAGTACGGCGGTAATGTTTTGAGTACTCCGGTGCGAGTGGGAGACGTTGGTGGTACACGGCTGAGGAGGAACAGCAGCTCTTATCCTGATCTAAGGCAGGAGTCTATGTGGGAAAATGGGGATAATAGGTTCAGGTTTTTCGATGATTTAGAAGTGAAATCTTATCGGACATCGCCTGTGGTTGAACATTTTCACCGCCGTGCTCGGCGGAGTGAGGTGGACAGAGACGATCCTGACACGCCTGTGAAGGAAATTCCAGTGGATAAGTATGAAGTTAGTACTCCACCTCAACCTCCGACACCGCCAAAGTCACCGGCACCACCTCCGCCACTACCTGTGGCAAGTTTGAGGAGCAGAAGATCTTCACGGAGTGTCCCAAAGAAAGAAATATTTGTAAAGCAGAGAAATGATGATAAATTCAATGAAAACCGATCGCCCGCACCACCTCCTCCGCCGCCGCCCCTGCCGCAGCAACCAGTAGTGAAGTCACAGTATCTGAAGGTAAAAAGCGAAGTAATTCACCGGAAAAGGAGTGGCACCACCAAAGAAATAGCAACAGTCATTGCTTCATTGTACAACAAAAGTCAGAGAAAGAGAAAGAAGAAGATGAAAACAAGAAATATTTATGACACAGCATCTGCCTCCGAGAATTCTTCACTGGAACAGTCAGGTGCAACAGCAGCACCACCTCCTCCACCACCGCCGCCACCACCGCCGCCATCTAAGGTTTTTCAGAACATGTTTAAAAAGAGTATTAAGAATAAACGCGTACATTCCGTTTCCAACACAGCACCACCTCCACCGCCCCCTCCTCCGCCACCAAACTCAATTTTCAACAATATTTTCAGAACAGGAAGCAAAAGCAAGCAGTTCCAATTATCCTCCACCATAGCTTCGCCACCACCTCCTCCTCCTCCTCCACCTTCTTCTATTCTCAATTCTTTATTAAAAAATGGAACCAAAAGCCGCCGTTTCAAGAACATAAACACCCCATCTCCGTCTGAGTCTCCACCTCCAGCACCACCGGAGCCACGGTGGTACCACCCTATCAACGCCGGCAAACCTCCAAAACCCAAGAAAACAAGCTCCTACTACAATGAAAGCGTCATTATCGCACCATCATCACCCGTTATACCAATGCCGCCACCTCCACCTCCATTCAAAATAAAGGAAATGAAATTCGTGGCGCGTGGAGAATTTGTTAAGATAAGCAGCGCGCAGAGCTCCCAGTGCAGCTCCCCGCCCTCAGAGCTTGAAGATTTTGATCTGATGTCAATCAAATCCGAAGGTGGAGATTCAATTGGGCCTTCAGTTTCTTGCCCGAGCCCGGATGTGAATGCCAAGGCTGAAACTTTCATTGCCAGGCACCGAGATGAATGGAGACTGGACAAGATGAACTCAATGAAAGAGAAGAGAAAGTTGTACTGATCCAGGCCCGGACCGGCTCGATCTTTCATAATCTGACTATTGAATCGTGGTGTGAAATTTGCTTATAATTTCCAGAAACTTAAAAAAAAAAAAAAAGCTTG